>KZ805405.1:10130-139437 GCA_003073855.1 Periconia macrospinosa
GGGGGGGGGGGGGGGATTTTTTCCCTCTCTTTTCTTTTTTTGTTCGTGTTTTTCTTATTTTGTTTGTTTTATATAAAAACAAGTTGTGGTTTTTCAATTGATTTTCTCTCGTGTGAATGTTGTTGGAAACGTGGTCGACCTTTAGGATCTATCTATCTATCTACATCTATTCTATTCTACTTTTTTAAATGTCTATTCTATCGAGTTCATGTGCATTTAGATGTGCATGTTATTATTATTTCTTAACACAAGGAGAACGGAACAAAACAAAAAAAGCAAATTCGACCTAACCTAACAATACATGTATCAAGATCAATTCTGATTAATGTTATGTAGCCACCACGTGCAAGCAAAATAAGCAAAACAAGCAAAGCAAAGCAGTACAACAACAACAACAGCCAAAAAGCCGTCCTTTTAAATACATAAATTGAGAAAAATTAAGAATGAAGGTACTATATACAACTCTCCCCCCCCCCCCTCCGATTTTCCCCCAAGCCACCCCAACCCAACCTATATAACTTTGTATGACATGTTAAACATTCACGTAAATCATTAAACCCAATACATTCCCTTGTTCCCTTATTCCCTACTCTTTATTCCCTTATTCCCAAGCTTCAACACAAGAAGAAAAAGCTAACGTTTAGTTACTACGTAGTACCATCAACCTCAAACCCCCAAACCTCATCAAAATAATAACTCCAATCCCCTCAACAAACCCCCACCCAAACAAAAGAAAGAAAGAACGAAAGAAAGAATACCATCCAACCTACAAAAACCTTCAAACCCCAAAGAAACCCAAGTAGCACCCAATAATAGAATCCCTACATCGCCATCCCCACACTCTCATTCCCATTCCCACCCACCTCCTCCCTCCCATCTTCCTCCCCCCTCCCATCTTCCCCCCCCTCACCTTCCCCGTCACCCACCAACGCACCACCCACCCAAGTCCCACCCTCAACCTCACCCTCAGACCCAACCTCATCCTCCTCCTCCTCCATCAAAAGAATCCTCTCCCCCCTTCCCTTCCCCGCCCTCCTCCTTTCATCTTCTCCCTTCCTCCTCCACCCAACCCCCCACTTCAACAACCCCCCAGCAACAACACTCGCAGTCTTAGTCGTCGTCACCATCTTCATCCTCTTCATAGACCTGACCTCCTCCCTTTCCCCCTCCTCATCTGTCGTCTGAATCGCCATTCCATTCTCATCAACCCTTCTCCCCAACACATCATCCCCTGCATGAACCGTAATCTTCTCCTTCCCAAAAAACGTCCTGCACACTTTATCCGCCACCACTCTCCCTTTTCCCTTCTCTTTTCCTTTTTGTTGTTGTTGGTGAGGAGGACGGTCCTAGCCGCCTTCCAAGGTATCCTGGCTACCGCGACCGACGGCATCGAGCTTCACCATGCGAAGAGGACGCTCAACAGAAACCTGAGTAACTGTGACACGTGATGAAGAAGGGGGGAGGGTAGGTTTCTCTGTGTGTGGTTTGCAGAGGTGAGGAGTGGCACCGTTCATATTGTGGCAAGCAGGGTGAGTGGCATGTTGAGGTTGCAGTGTGTTGGAGTTTGAATTCAACGACGAGTTGATGGTGTTGTTCTTGGTCGTGGTGGTGGTGAAAGGCGACGACGTCCAGGCGCGTTTGATCGTGTCGGAGACTTTGGTTAGGATGCGGGTGTAGCCGCCGCGGCGGGATGGGGGTCCGTTTTCAAGCGACAAAGGTAGGGAACCCGTCCTTTGGAAGTCGTGGTTGACGGCGGTCGAGTTTTGAGCCATCATGGCGCGTTCCCAGGCGGGGTAAGTTATGACTGGCGCGGGTAGGGAGCGCTTCATCAGGGCGTTGCGGTAGATTTCCATGATGTAGAGGTGGGGTGAGACGTTTGGTGCGTTGGGGAGGTCAGGCCAAAAGTGATTTGCGATGTATTGGCTGAGGTTACATGTCAGTATTGACTCTTTGCGCGCAGTGTTTTTGTTTTCGGGCCGTGACGGTCTCGAGATGAGGTTCCATATGAGGAGACGGGGAGGAAAGAGTGACTCACCAAAGCTGAATCTCGACCCGACCCCTCTTCAACACCGGCACAGACTTCAAGTGAGACATGATGTGTTCTCCAATTGGTATCAGTCGCTCCTTCATAATCTGCATCGGAAGCTTCGTCTTGATGCGCAAGCCCTGCGGCGGGAGCGGACCTCCCAGCTTCTCCAGATGCCCTTGAACAGGCCGCAAGATCGCTTTTGATTCCTCGTCTAAATCAGACTCGATTCTGATCTGAGGGCGATATCCGGTTGGGGCGGATATAGTCCATTTGGGTAGCTCGGTCACCTCGCTCTCAGTCCGAGCTAAGGTAGGTGCATATCTCTCCAGAATCTCATCCGCAATGGCGTTTGTCTCTCTCTGTATCTCCTTTTTACCTACAGTTGGCGCGGAAAAGGTGTTCAGATCCATCATCTCGCAATCGGATATGGTGTTCCAAGGCGCTGCTCCGATTTTGATACCTCCCTCTGTCGCCGCGGCTGCAGGCTGCTGAGACGAAGTCGGCGCATCTTCGACCACCATTTGCACATTGACATCTTTCATTATGTTCATCTGCACCTCCACGTCAGCGTCAGCTTCATCAGGCTGCTGCTTGGGTGAGGTGGGGATGTTGACCACCTTTTCGGGTTTGGTGGTTGTGGTTGCGGGATCTGAGCTCATGTCCCCCTCAGCTGCTGCGCTCGGTCTACCGACCTTGTCCTTCACTTCGAAGGGCATATCGATGGTTGATGGAATGTATATCCTTATGGTGATGGGAATAGTTAAATGGATAGGGATGTGGAGATTAAGTGAACGAGTAGTAATGTCTTGTGCTTCTGCAGAAGCGTTTGGTGATGAAGGGGGTGTGTTTGGTTGTCGAGCAAAGTCTGTCTCTATAGCTTCTTTATCGGTACTGTCCAGTCTAGCTTTGTTTGTTTTGTTTTCTGGGGAAAGGGCCGTGGGCGGTGGTGGTGCTGCTTTTCTGGGTGGTGGACAACGGGTGGTTCTGGCCTTTTGTGGCTGTTCGGGTGGTGGTGGTGGCTCACGCTTGCCTGTCTGTTTGCCCGGGCTTTTCTTTGCGTACGACGGCGTGGTTCGTTTGAATGTGCATCGGATTGTTTTAGCCTTTGAGTGAGTCATGTTGATGTGGAATTTGGCTGTACTTGAGAGATCAAATAAGTCCGTCACTGATTCTGGATTCGCAGTGCAAAGGAAAATGCTGGTTTATATTTATATGGAATAAATTTCCCCAGTAACAAATTGTGAATTCCATTGATACATCATCGTAGAAGCGCGTCGACACCACGGGACGCTGCCAGTGAATTACGTGAACAGCAAACCAGGGACAATTATACAGTATTCGAAATATACATAAGGCCATGAAATTTTATACGATATCTTTACAGTGTTTATACATCGCAATCGCGTAGTAGGTCATGTACATACGTGGACACTACCGACCTTCGCGCCAGCCCAAAGGTATGAGAGCCGCTGCCACCTGCTCTACACCACGTTCCGTCGCCAGTAGATTGAACTGCGCGGACGCATTTCCTGTATCCTGTATCTCCAGGCGTAGGCCTAAACTGTTGAGATATTCCCGGACTGACGGTGCGATGGGTATAGTGTGAGGTCCAGTGCCGATAATCAAAAGATCTACAAGAATAGTGGTTAGCTACAGTTGAAGAACGGGCTCGCGAACAAGCGCATACCAGGTTTCGGATAAATCAGTTCTAGAACACCCCATGCACTGTTGGGTACCTCCCACTGCCCCTTCTTGTTCAATAGCCGCCCCGTCATTTCATCTTCCCCGGTCGCGCCCCCGCCCACAGTACCCTCTTTGCGATGCTCTTGAAGCCACGGTCGCCAGCGAAACACTTCTCCGCCAACTAACAGTATGCCACTCCCACTTATCCTCATCCCATTGTCGAGTGCAAAACCCTCCGGTGTACATGCATCAATAGCCGTAGCGGGCGCAGCTGTGTTGCGCAGGACGTCAAACGAGGCCAGGTCGGCTCGGGTCTCATTGTTATCTTGGGGGCCGCGGCCATGGTTTCTTGGAGGCGGAGAAGCATTTTGGAAGCGGCCAGAGGTGTGAATGCATCTATGCGCCGAGATGGCGATGGGCTGGTATGATCTTGACCGCGCGATTGAGCTGGCGGTGGATGTGGTGCTGGTAGTGAAGAGGCGGTTTGCGCAACTTTGCGCATGGGTCGATTTACATATTTTGTGTAAACTGCGGGAAAAGGTTCCTAGGCTCCGTTCCATTGCCATTGTTGTGGTGTGTGGGATTCTGCTTGAGGACTTGGGATGGAAGCTTGTAGTTGATGTTCCGTTCCGTCATCAAGACCGAACAGGAGCTTGGGCCCTCCGCCGCCACGTGCGTCGTTTTCCATGACGGTACCTGGGAAATACATCCACTGATACTGTTTCGGGGGTATCTTAACCAGCATCCTAGTGCCCATTCTATATACGAGTATATAGTTTGAGAGGTTATCCGTCTAGCTAATTTTCATTACTTGATACGTTGCGCATAATCTCAAAAAATAGCACTTTTTTCTCTCAACCAAACAAGGACTGAATTATTGCAACCCTCATTTCACAATCACGCGCACTCCCTTGCTGCTCTTCTTAGGAAGAGACACGAAGTAACTGCCCGCCATATCGACTTCGGTCCTGTCCGTCTCATACAGCTCAAAATTTATCCTCCTGAACACCCCAGCCAGACCCAGATACAACTCTGCCTGCGCAAAGTGAATGCCCAGACACATACGCGGGCCCTCGCCGAAGACGGTTAAATACTTACTTAGGGGATGTCCAGTGGGTGATACGGGGTCATTCAGTCAGCGCCCAGGGAGAGAATCATCCGGATTAAGAAATATTTTTGGATCGCCGACCTGAAGATGGTTTGATATGCTGAATGGTGTGCCAGGAGGTATGATGTATTTGCCATATTGAATGACCCTGGTAGGATTTGAACGTACCAGCCGTTCAAACAACCCATACGACATGCTTAGAGCTGTGGAGGTCAGCTGAGAGCGTTTGGGTCTCCGTGAATTGCTTACATTCTTGCACAACCGCGGACAGGTACGGCAACTTTTCAAGTTCGGTGAGAGGTAGCAGATTGTCAGGGTTAGAGATAGCTCTCTCAAGCTCCAGCAACAAGCGCTCTTTGACCTCGGGTTTATGCAGAATCCAGAAGCTTGCAACAGTGAGCGCTGTCTTTGTCGTGACGATGCCTGCTCCCGTAAAACTGGTCGCTTCGTCCTGCATCATATCCTCGGTCAATTCGTTCTTTTTAATGCTGGAGTTGAGTAGCTCGTGGAAAACAGTGCGATGTTCGACAGACTTGTGAGCATCGTTGTCGCCAGCCACGATTCGTTGGACCTGGTTTCTCACTTCTTGTAACAAGTTAACGGACCGTATATTGCTAGAGACGGCCAACTTACAAAGCGAAATTAAAACACCGATTTCATCTTAGGATCTAACATAGCAAGGGCCCATTCTGGAAACCTCTGGAGCCACTTTGCCAGGGTCGGAAAACTCGTTGCAAAGGGGATTGAGTATAAGAGGTTGTGGATAGCCGTTGTAAATGGCGCTTCAAACCCTGGATAGTCTAAGAAATCGTAGGATATAAAGCAATCCTCGAGCTCTATATGAAAGTAGTACAGTATGTACTGTAGTTAAGATAAGTAGGGATAATCTTTTTACGAGCCAAAAAGAGAAAAATGAAGCATACAAAAACGAGTGTTCGCTAGTGATCACCCACCTAACTACTGATCCACCGGTACTATGCTTAAGTACAGCTGAGCGAACGAGAAGCTCTGTTCTCATAGTCTTATGGTCATATGTGGTGTTTCAAGTAACACTATATATAGAGAGAGAGTTTGTGTGTGTGTGTGTTGCAGTGCATGAATTCAGGGAGTAGACCATGCCTTTCCCACAAATTCCTCAACATCATCCCATAGTTCTTGGGGTTGTTCAAGAGCAGCAAAATGCCCACCCTGAGTATGTTGTCGGTACGATACCAGATTCGTTTTCTGCTTAAGAACCTGTAAATGTCAGCATTCTTGCTACTTCTTGTCCGGTAAGCCAAACTTACCCCTTCAAGCCCCGTCGCCAACTCGTAAGGAAACATGGAAAAGCCAAAAGGCTTCTCAATGTATGGGAAGGGCTTTTGTGTCCCTGCTGTTGCACCAAAATAGATGCGGTAGGGCCAGATCGAGCGCGGGAAGGATCCAGTGAACCAATAGAGGGTTACGTTTGTTAGGATCTCAGTCAGGGAGGGCGTTGTGGAGGGGTCGGACCATTCAAGGAATTTTTCGCCGGTCCTGGTGAGGTATTAGAGAACAAATGCAAACCCGAGGACTTGGATGTGTTATACCATGCTAGTAACGCAACAGGGTGTGTAGACAACATAAAACCGATTGTAGAAGGGCGAGTGCCATGCTCTATCGCATAGCCTAATCCGGTAGCTGCCACTGATTTTGCGTGATCGAGAGCTCTACGCTCGAGAGGACTGAGACTTTCCGGATCTGGCTGTTCGTGACCTAGATCTGTTAAGTCTGAAAAGAGATTTTCTAAATTCCATCAGCTTCGTATCCCACATCCTGTCCCCAAACTGGGAAACTGAAAAAATGGACAGCTCACGATGCGCCCCAACACACTCTTCAAACCCTGTGACCAATGACGTCGCTACAAAACTCCCCAAATCCCCTCCTTGTGCCAAGTACCTCTCAAATCCCAACTGCTTCATCAGCCCATTCATAACCCTCGCCGTGTCGCCAAGATCCCAATCCCTATCCATCGGAGGCCCCGAGCTCAGTGTGTACCCAGGTAAACTCGGCACAATGATATGATAGGGCATCGCCTCTGGGTCAGGGTACTTCTTCTTCACCTTTTCTATCAGGGGTAAGAATTCGATAAAGCTGCCGGGCCACCCGTGCATGAACATTATCGGCACAGCTTCTTTATTTTTGGAGAATAGACCGATGAAATGAATATTGATGCCTGGCTCCACTTCCAGAGTGTAGTTTGGAAAACTGTTGATGTATTCTTCTTGTTTCCGCCAGGAAAACTCGTTCTGCCAATGGTCTTTTGCGGAAGAGAGCCAGGAGTAGGTTACTCCATAGTTGTGGGTTGTTTGAGTGTTTTCGTAGGTTTGAGGGCCGAGAGGAGTTAGCTTGAGAAGTTGATTGAAGTCTGTTAGGGCTTGATCGGGGATGTGGAGGGTGTAGGTTTTGGCAGTGGAAGGAGTGTAAGCCATTTTGTATGAAAATAGGGCAGACAGGTGTGGGATTGGTTTTGATGCTAGTGAATGGAAACTGGTAGATTGGTCTAGTAAAGGAAGATGTTTGAGTGGGTATGGGGCGCGGCTGTGAGGTTTAATTCTAATTTGTTCATCAGTTACTTGAAGATAGAACTCGCCATGTCGGACATAACTACCGCGTCTCCGATACAGCAAGGCCGAAACGCGAAAGTGTGGAAGAATACGGAACAGCGATCAAGATCCAGAGTGAAAAGAAAGATGGAATCCACTGTTGTTTCTAGATACAAAAGAGAGAGTAATTTATATATAAGAAAATCTGCTAGGGAGATGGTAAATCCGTCACCGAATCTATTTTGAACTGTACTGCCAGTTGTCAATGCTTGATAAGCATTACAAATCAGCTGTTATTTATATTTCACTGCTATGGCTGTTAATGACTGACGAGGAAGAAGAAAGTAAGATCTACTCACCAGCAGCGCGCGATAATCTTTATACTTGATGAGGACAACTAGCAAGCCAACCCTGCCTGTAGCCACTGTTGATGGGTAGTTGTTAGGGATAGACGGGGAGAGATTCATTATCTCCACATAAGCTTTGCGTCATTAAGTCAGATACTCTCTGGGCTTGCCATCAACCTTTGTGAAACACAGGTGGCGTACTTTTTATTCACCTTATTCCTAATTTTTAGTTATTTTTTGTCTGATCAAAAATAATTGGTCATAGAAAAGCTGTCGAACACAGCGTTATGCCAAGTCCCCACCACCCATTCTTCCGCAAATGCCAAACTGGCAAAGTCTGCGTAGCTCAGACCGAGAAAATTTACATTTACTGTCTTTGGTTCTCTTCCTGCTTATCTTGCTGTGATTTCAACGCAGAGCGCAAATGTATTCGCATATTTGACTATGAGATTCTTCAATGTACCCTTGCGCCACAGTCCATAATCCTGGTCATTTGCGAACCGAGTGGCACAGCTCTGGTCTGATTCCAACACGTGCCCAAATCAATGCCATGTTCTTAGGCTAAATTGATTAGGCAAGGCTTATTTCTCATTTCAGTTAGATCTTGCGAGTCCTACAAGTACAATCTCCACCCTGTCCAGCGTTTTTGATATTAGGACTTGTCAAGCTGTTTGAGACTTTTTAGGATGAGAATCCGTGTGTAATTCTTTCAGCTATCGACTATTATCTGGCTGAAACTATGAGAGTGCAGGTCTGCTTATGACATTCGTGTGTCAAGATCACCCCTAAGTATCTGCCTCGTATACCTACATATGCATAGCCCCAGCCTTGCGCTTGTAAGCGCCCAACTTTCGTCTGCCTCCTCATCTTCGTCTGCCTCTTCCTTTTCGTCCATCCTCCTTCTTTCCCTTCACATCTTGCGCGCCCCCATCGCTCCCGTTCTTTCATCAGATGTCATGAAGCGACAACGCATCCGCTATGAACCAACGCCGCTTATCAGCAACCGATTACGCAGTAGGGTGGCTATGTGCTTTACCCATCGAACTCGCCGCTGCTCAAGTCGTACTAAACGAAACACACCAAGCACCGCTATACGATAAGACAGACACAAATGTCTACACTTTCGGACGAATCGGCGGTCATAACGTCGTTTTGACTAGTCTGCCCGCCGGTCAGATGGGCACCACCCCAGCTGCTGTCGGAGCAACGCGAATGCTATCAACATTCAACTCAATCCGCTTCGGCTTGATGGTAGGGATTGGTGGAGGGGTTCCAAGCTCTGATGCAGACATACGTTTGGGCGACGTCGTCATAAGTCAACCATCCAAGCAGTATGGTGGGGTTGTTCAATATGACTACGGGAAAACAGGAAAGGATAGTAATATATCCCGGATTGGGTCTCTCAACACTCCACCCAGAGCACTATTGAATGCCGTATCGCAACTGCGAGCTGGTCGATATCAGCAAATGTCAACATTTGAACCTCACCTAAGTCTATTTGACCAAGTACCACATTTCCGCCGCGATTCCACTGGACCCGACGTGCTTTTCAAAGCGGACTATTACCACCACAATGATGAAACCACATGCAATAATTGTAACAAAAGCAGCCAAATCCATCGCTCTGAGCGCCAGCCTGAAGAGCTAGTAAACATTCATTATGGAACCATTGCGTCTGGGAACCAGGTTATTAAGGACGGTCTGACTAGGGACAAGTTGAGCAAAAACCTTGGGGGAGTGCTATGCTTTGAAATGGAGGCAGCAGGCCTAATGAATGATTTTCCTTGTCTAGTAGTCCGCGGGATTTGCGATTACGCGGACTCACATAAGAACAAGACATGGCAGCCCTACGCAGCGGCAACCGCTTCAGCGTGCGCCAAGGCAATATTGTTGCTAGTTCCAGCGGCAGAAACAGCCCCAGGAGAAGCCACAAAGGTCATAGAAGCTCAAGATTTCAAGATTCCTTTCATTCTCAAGGGTGTGCCAGTGGGAAAGATGGCTTCTCGGCCGCATGACTCGGAAGCAATTGAGCGAGCACTACTCACACAAGATCCAAAAAAGGGACGTCGAATCATGGTATTGCATGGGCTAGGTGGAATGGGGAAGACACAGCTAGCGGCCGACTTCGTTCGACGGTACAAGAACTCCTTCTCCGCAGTGATATGGCTCGATGGCAGTAGCGAAAGCAGCCTGAAGCAGAGCCTCGCTTTATGTGCAAACCGTATACCAGAAGGGCAGATTCCTGAAAGGAGCCGAACATATGGCACTCAGAGTCAGATCAACGTCGACGTAGTGGTGAAGGATGTCCTGGAATGGTTAGACACTCCAGGAAACGACAACTGGTTATTGGCTGTCGACAATGTCGACCGTGATCCTCGCGACGAGGACCCTGAGGCATACGACATCGAAACATATTTACCCCAAGCAGACCATGGTGCGGTCTTGATCACTACACGTCTTGTGAGCCTTGGGCAGCTTGGCGAACCACGAGAGGTAAAGAAAGTCGATATCGACCACGCACGGGCTATCTTTGAAGTCTGGTATGGAAAGACATTAGGTGAGTGTTTGATATGAAGACCGCTACCTTTCCTCTTTGCATTCGGTGCTAACAAAGGTTCAGAACAAGAAGCCAATGAGCTCTTAGCCCTACTTGATGGCCTTCCGTTGGCTTTAGCCCATGCTGCAGCATACATGAGTGAGCATGGAATAACCTTCGATACCTACGCGCGATTGTATCAAGACCAGTGGAAAGAGCTAATGGAAGACCACAACGGACGCAATTCACTACGTACCTATGGTAATCGAAGTGTAGCCACAACATGGATGATATCATTTAAAGCTATTCAAAAAAGGAACGAGGCGGCTGCGAACCTGCTCTTACTCTGGGCGCATCTTGACAACGGATCTCTATGGTATGGATTAATCGCGCCCAAACGTGGACGGAGAGCATCGAAACGAGCCACAACACAGACATCATTATGGATTGGTGACATTGCAAAAAAAGAGATAGAGTTCATCAAAGCTATAAGATTACTTCGGTCTTACTCGCTTGTCGAAGAGACAGAGGACCAGACAGGCTGGGTTATGCATTCCGTGGTGCACCAGTGGGCACTAAACATTCAGGATGACAAGCAGCGAGCAGCATTATCTTGGATCGCGATTGTTTTGGTCGGTTATGCTGTTCCAAAGAGGGGTGGAACTGAGTTCTTCAAGTTGGTGCCGAGATATCTTCCCCACGTACAGCAATGTAGTAGAACCGTTGAAAGAAACAAAGATACCATGGAGAAAGATCAAAACAAGGATGATCGCCCGCTCATTTGGTCGATCTACTATCTAGGATGGTTCTACAGACAATCGAACAGGCGGCATAAGGATGATCGCCCGCTCATTTGGTCGATCTACTATCTAGGATGGTTCTACAGACAATCGAACAGGCGGCATAAGGCTGAAGTAATGTTCAAGCATGCACTTCAAATATACGAGAAGGCGCTGGGCGACAATCATCCTGTGAAAGGGACAATGGCGAAAGATCTAAGTATGATATATGTCACACTTCGCCGATATGACGACGCGGAAAGACTCGCAAATCAGGCGTTCCTGATCATGGACTCGAACTACGGCCAAGAGCACACAGAAACACTAATTGCATTGAGGGAGTTGGGGCGTTTGCATTCTCAAATGGGACAAACAGATGATGCGGAAAAGGAGTTGCAACGAGCCGTGTCAGGATTAGAAAAGACATGTGGACCAGAGGATCACGCTACACTCATCGCAGTTGGATTACTAGGTGACTTGTATTGCACCAAGTCCATGTGGAGCGAGGCAGAGAAGATGTACAAACGGGTATTGTCGGGAAGAATCAAGTTACTAGGGCCAGAACACTTCTGGACCATGTGTACGTGTTCCGACCTCGGTCGGGTATACCTAAGAACTGGTTCTCTAGGCAAATCGGAAGATTTCCTCCAACGAGCGCAGCGAGGTTTCGAAAATCTGTTTGGTCCTGATGATATTTATCAGGAACATCATTTCGTACAAAATATAGGGATGATCTGCGATATTTATTGCCAACAGGGCCGGCTAGAGGAGGCGAGGGAATTTCTACGGAAGTTTGAATACGGTGTTTTCATTATGGAGGGTGAGGGTATACGCGAAGACTAGGGCAGTGCCGCTAGTCATCTCAGTAAGTTGATGCGGAAACGTCTCTTAGACTTTACGGCGTGCGTGAGAAGTCGCTAACGGGGAAATTTTAGGAGACGAGATTGAAGCAGCAGAACAACGAAAATCTCAAGCACACCAGTCCCCGAAGGAACTCAACAGTAACCAAAAAAGGGAGCAATCGAGCCGGTTAACTCAATTAGCCCACCGCTTCAGGAGAAAGCTCAAATGACGAGATTTCTTGGGGTCATATTTTTCTTGAAATTGATTGCAGAATCCCCTGCAACGTTTGATTCAGTTTCACATCACCACCAATTTTTTCATCTCACGACACCCATCATACGGCGAAAAACACATTCCTGTCGAATCCAATAAATTTCCATTGTGATCACGACTCCATTAACTAAATAATATGAATCGATCGATTTACTCCCGTCACCCTCCATCACACCACCCTCCTACTCCTCATCCCCCGACTCCTCAAACACATCCCCAAGCTTCGAAGCGCTCAACTCCTCAATCCCACACTCGCGCGCCATTTCGAAAGTAACACGCGGATGCTTCGCCGCCGTCACATCCTTCCTGTCAACCGCGCCTCCTTGATTCTTCCTCGCCGTCCGCTTCATCTCAAGGAACGATTCTGTCGACGAAAACGCGGAAATCGAAGTCGTGTCGGTGAGAGATGGAATGTTGAAAAGCTTGATGCTGCTGAGAGACTCGGTGAGGAGTGATGTCGTGGATGCCTTGCTAAGATTCTTTTTCTTCTCGAAGGAGAAGGGTACGGGGATGGGGTTTGCGTTTTCTTTGTGTGAGGCGGAGGTTGAAGATTCGGTGGAGGTGGAGAAGGACGACCATGAGTTAGCACCTGCTTCTTCTTGCTGTTGTTGCTCGCCTTGGAGTTGTTTTGCTATTTGCTTTTTCTGTGCGAGGGCTTCTGCTTGGTGGCGTTGCTGTTGGGCGACTCGGGCGGCTCGCTCGCGGGTGTATGTCATTCCTGGCCGGAATTGCTGAGGTTGTTTTTGGGTAGGCTGTTGTGTTGGGGCTTTGGGTAGTGCGCGGAGGTGTTGGGTTTGCTGTTGCTGTTGAGCGGCTCGCTGGGCTCGCGCGCGGGTATAGGACATTGCTTGCGGCCTAGGGATATATTTGTGTTGCGGGATAGATTTCTGCTGGGGGGCAGCATTTTGCAGCGGGATAGCCTTGTGTTGCGGCAAGACTTTCTGCTGCGGGATACCATCCTTCTGCACGGCTGCAGCGCCAGATTTCCTGCCAACAGTTTTCCTTCCTCCGAAATTCGCCTTGTGCGCCATCGTACCTCCATACCGCTCTTCAACCACGGCCGGAAGGCGCGGCGCGAGATTGAACCACTCCGCAACAGGAGGACTATACGACGACGTGACACCCTCATTGTTCAACAGAGTCGAAGCACGCATGTCGATGTCCTTGGTCGGGGCTTCGTCGGTGGAGAAGCGGCTCCAGTTCGTTGACATGATAAAACGGCTACCATAGGGCGTTGGAGAGACTTTGCGGATCAAGCCAGAGGAATGGAGGGCGTCGCGCAGGTGCAGAGACGTCTCGGATGCGGATTTCTTCATTTTCGGCTTGTTTGATGGAGGGTTCGGAATGGGAGAAACCATTTTACTGGTTGGAAGGGCAGGTTGTTGTAAAGACTGTTCTGGGTGTTGATGTCCTTGGTTTGGACAGCCTTCTCGAGTAGTTGTGATGTTTCCTTGCATGGGCATAGTTTTGGAGGGAGAGTGTATGTATTTATTAAGGAAGAAGTTGTCTTGTGCATTTGCAGTGTACTTTTTACAATAGCAATGTGTTGCGTTGTTAATATTATGCTTGGGGCATATTGACGAGGTTATTGACTGTGTTGTGTTCTCGGGGTGAACGTGAACGTGAGAGTGAACCCGGCTGCGCTCTAAGATCACACAACAACATCACACGACGGGCGCGGAGGGTCGGGGCGCAGTTAAAGGGAGAAGCGTTTGCATTTCGGTGAAAGTAAGGCGTGGATTGGGCAAGACGGAGCAAAAGTGAACAATGGGAATGTCAACCTCCGTACAAAATGTGACTGTGTGGGTGCATCAATCTGTTGGTTGATACTTACTATAGCCCATAGCATTCGCTTGCTCATCATTCAACCACGAGAGATAGATCTTCATGTCGGTGAATTGCATGTAATTTGCCTTTCTCTCCAGGGGCAATGAATGGAGTGAGGAGAAGGGGGATTTGCCGAGCTAACAGCATATGAATGTGAGAGTGAGAGGTAAGCAGCGAAAAAGGTTCGTGACAATGAGACAAGTCCATACTCGATCGATCTCCCATGACCGAGGATATTTCTAATGCCAATAATCTTGTGTCGGTACCACCAGTAATTTTGTTTGATTTCTGCTGTGGCAATAAATTCATCGCAATTCGTTCCGGTTCTTCCTTTTTGTTCGCCGCATGTGAAAACATCTGATGTCCACATAGCCCTACACTGGCCACCTTTCTCTCTTGTTGTGATTCCGTGTACAAAGATACTGACAATTACTGGAAAAGTTAGCGTAAAGAATAAATAAAAGGATATACGGAAGAATGAAACGGAACAAAGCTCAAAGAAAAGGCGTGTTCATGGAAACCGTGCAATTGAGATTGAGGTAGGCCAGTGTTAGCTGCGTCTTTTTCGAAGCTCGGTCTTTCGGTAACTTTGGTCTCTAGCGCTTGGATTCTCCCATTTTCTCGTATTTTCTGCATCTCTTTCACATGGGCCGTTTTTTCTCCCTTCTTTGGCTGGTTTCCGATATTATCTAATCTCCTAGGGGCAACAGCTCCATATTGTGCGTTCAAAAAAGGTAAAGCAGGGATTTACAAGCCAGATGCGAATGTTATGAAATCGATGCTCCGACCACGTGTTTGAATTACCATCTCCCGACTACTATCCTGGGGTCAACTCTTGAAATCATGCATGTGAATGTTGGCCAGACTTTGTAGCCAATCACGCACAGCAAGCTTGGATAGGTTTAGCGCGTTTTTAACCGAAGCAGGAGCATGCGCCACAATTCGTACTGACCTTGCAAAAGGCGCGTCACAGCCACAGTAAGATATATCCTCTAAGGATGCTCACCGTGCACTACCTCTACAATATGAGCCCCGTCGCTTGTCAAAGTTCGAAAACCGTGCCCGTTCCATTTCAGCAGCAATAGGATCCGTAACAGCTGTCATACTAGAGAGTTGACGCTGCGTATACGAACCACATCTTCGGGGTATAGAGAACTCACAGCGTAACCATTGAAAGTCGGAGTAGCCACGTCAGCGGTAGGAGAGCTCTTCAAATATGGTTTACAGAGGAAAGCCTTCTACAGGTTGCAAAAAATGCCGTCAGAGGAAGATCAAAGTAAGTGGGCGTCTTCTTATATGCATACGTACCTGCAAGCCTCAGGCACCATGGCTTCTTTGGGTAATTGGTTGCCCCCGGCCGGCAATGTCTTTATACAGTGGAACACGTTACATTACTATGCGCGCCCAAAATTCCCTAATCGGGGCTCTATGCCGCGTGTCACGCTGGCAATCCGACCCTTTCCTCTCGGATATACAGCCCTTCCCACATTGGTGCTTCCGAAGATCGCTAACAATCTCTACTGCAGTGTGATGAAAGACCAGGAGGCTGCTTGAAGTGTCAGGAGAAGGGCTTCCCTTGCCCTGGCTACGACACTTCAGTTGACCGTTTATTCCGAAATGAAACGGCAGCGGTGGAGATCAAGGCTAAAAAAGCAAAGGCGAAAGCCATCATTGCACGGGATGAACGCGACAGGGCAGACCGAGAAAAAGCTGCTCTCGCCAAACTGAAAAATGCCATTAGCATGCCGTTGCTAGCTCCCGTTGTCGACCATGCCATTACTTTCTTCATGCACAATTTCGCGTGGGGTTTAGATGAACCCCCCATGAACTCCAAGTACTTCAACCAGCATCTCAATACTTACGGATTCCACCCCATTGTTGCCACGGCCATGACTGCGCTAGGTCTCGCAGGAGTGTCCAACATTTGCATGGATCCTAATCTAAAACGCGAATCTACTAGGTTGTATACAAATGCGCTTAAAATGACGAACGACGCTCTGAAAGATCCAAAGGAGGTAACGTCAGACAACACGCTCCTTGCCACGATAATTCTCGGCGTCTACGAGACCACTACAAACGAAAAGTCGCTTGCAGCCTGGGCTCATCATGTTACCGGCTCTTCGTCTCTCTTGCGTATGCGCGGTAAAGGCCAGTTCTCGACACCGGCCGGCCGACGAATGTGGTTACAGACAGTCGGTCTATTGACGCTCCAGTGTTTGGGCGTAGGAGAAAAACTTCCTGATTTCGTACACGAGTTAAGTGAAGATATGCAGAATTGGGATAACAAGGACGAGCCAAACATGCGGTTTTACCACCTTCACATCAAAGCTATCGATCTCCGGGCACAGATCCTAAAACGGCAGCTCACCCATCTTCCGACCATCGTCGATTTTGCACTCGCGCTCGATGAAGATGCTCAGAAGATTTTCGATGGCGTGGACAAAGACTGGTGGGGTTACCAAGTCAGAACCTGCGAACCAGGCACACCAGGCGTTTTCGGTACCACCTACCATTTGTACTCAACCCTCGCCGCTTCACAGACATGGGACTGGGTCCGATACAACCGCATATACCTACACGACATCATCCGCAATGCGCTCATCGCCGGTCTATCCACCTCTCCACCCGTCTTCTCCGGCACGCACTACCTCCGCATGCTCGAAACATCCACACAAATCCTATACCAAATGCAAGCCGACATCCTCGCCACAATCCCCCAATACCTCCAGTCCATTCCACCTGACTTCACAGCAACCACCACTTTCCCCTCTCGACCCGCATCTCCCGGTCTCTTCTCCATAAACTCCGACGACCTAACCACCCCATCCCCAGAACCCACCTACACCATCCCCCCCTCCTTTGACCTCGGTCTCAACAACCCATCAACCTCCTCCCCACCACCACCCTCCTCCAACGCCTTCCCCACTCCCTCCCCATCATCAACCACAACCTCAACCCCCGTCCCGCATTCCCTCCTCCCAGTCTACCCAATGGCCCCCAAACCCCCGGGATCCTTCGGCTCAAACTTCCCCGTCGACACATCCCCACCCTTCACAAAGCACACCAGCAACGTCACCCCGACATGGCGTCTCCCCATTATCCGCATCTCGGGCGGTTTCTCGTCACTGTGGTCGCTGTACATAGCGGGCTCGATGCCGATTGCGAGCGCGGAGAGCCAAGCGTACGTCATTACGAGTTTGATGCGTGCGAGTGACGAGTTTGGCATCAAGCAGGCGAGCGTGCTGGCGAGTGCGTTGCGGATTAAGATTGAGAATGATCGCAGGGAGAGGGAGGGGTTGGGGGTGCAGGAGATTTTTGAGGGGGACGAGGATGAGAGTAGCGAAGATGCGGAGAGGAGGAGAGAGAGGAAGAAGTGGAGTCGTATTGCGCCGGTTTATATGCCGATGGAAGGGCCGCATGTTGCTGGTTGATTCCTTTTTTGAGGCTTTTAGCGTTGCTTTTCATGTTTTTCTCTTGGCGGTTCAAGGTCGTGAAACGGGACGCTTTTTTACGGTTTATGTTCATGTTTTGATGATCTGGAAAGGTGGGAACTTTTTCTGCTTCTCTAGCGCGTATATACGACTTTATTTGTTTATTTATGCACGCACTAGTTGTGGTATTTCCGACAATTATGCAGTTAACAGAAGTAATGTACGTATGTGAAATTCGTGTTGTTGTTTTTTTATCTTTCTTTGCTTTTTGTTGTAAAAAGCGCAGAAAGCCGACTTTGTAACGGGGGGTAAATCAAGTAAGATGAATACATAATCCAATGCCACACCTTCTTAAACCGTTCTCTCTCTTCTCATGCACTACTCTCCCCAAGAAAGAAAAAATCCCCAAAAAATTAAGAAATCAAAATCCCTTCCCCCCGGAATCGACATCCTACCTCAAGAAAGAAAAAAAACGCCCCCCCATCTAAACCCTCGACTTATACTCCAACGGCGAATAAACCGGCACACCTCCCTTCCCCACACCTCCACCCTCCAACTCCACAGGCAAACTCCCATCATGCAACTCACTAAGCTCCAACTCCCTGCGATCCCCCATCTCCTTAACCTCTCCCCACCACCCAGCGGTATGCGCATACACCAACGCCCTCTGCTGCTGATACGCACCAACTTCTCCTCCTGCTCCTCCCAACGGCATAACATCACCACCCGCATACTTTGCCTCCACGGACGCCTTCTTCTTCCAAATCAACGCTTTCCGCACAAAGAGGATGAAAAGGATTAGTAGTGCGATGCCGGCGACGGACCCAATGCCTATCCCGGCTTTCTCGGCGGGAGTGAGGAAGGGGGCGGGGGTGGAAGATGGTGATGCGGTGCGGGAAGGGGGTGCCGCGACCGCTGGTGACGCATTTTGCGTTGTCGTAGCCGTAGCCGTAGCCGTAGGCGTATCCTTCTCCGACGATGATATCGTCGCCGTCGCCGTCGACTTTGATGATAATATTGAAGAAGAAGAAGAAGAAGAAGAAGAAGAAGAAGAAGATATCGCCCTCCCCACAAACTCCGCCGGCAACTCGACAACCCCACTCTCATTCGTACAACACGAATCCTGGTCACCACAGCACCACCTCTTACTCGACGGAGTGCCATCACACGGCGTCATCAGACTGCCGCCTCCACTATTCCGCGTATGCCGACACACGTCCAGACAATCCTTGCTCGTCGGGTCCGGGTTGGTGCAGAAATTGAGCCAGTACCGCGTCGTGTTTTGGCCCGACGAAGAGATGAAGTTGTTCATGCAGAGACCGTTGGGGAGGCACGTGTCGCGCGGCCAGCCGTTGTTGACGGAGCTTCCCGGTGGCGTGGGGCGGTCGAGTGCGCAGCAGATGGTGCGCACGGGGGAGGAGGGGCAGGGGGTGTTTTGCACAGAGGATGGGACGGCGGTGCCGTTTACGTAGTAGCATGTTTGGGCGGTGGTGAGGATGGGGAGGAGGAGGGTGATGAGGGGGAGGAGAAGGGAGGTCGTTGATAATGGTGGTGTTGATTTCATGGTTGCGTTGAGCGTGCGGTTTGGCGACAAAGCTTTTGTCCAGAGAGGGGGGGTATTTTGTAACAGTTAGGTAGGTATGTATATACCTTATTCCCTTTACCGCGGCGCACGCGTCGTCGTCGTCGTCGTAGTACCGTCGTTGTTCGTTCGTCCTGGGTCGAGAATCGAAAAGAAAAGAAAAGAAAAAAATGAATGTATAATCGTTGGTTGGTTGCCTTGTCTGTCGCTCAAGATCCACAACACACACACACAAATCAAGACATTGATGTGTACAGTTACGTACGTACATGTAAGAGACAGAACAGAACAACGCTTCGTCGAATATTTCCAAAAACCTTTTCAAGCTCCTGCCCTCATTTCTCAAACAAACGCTCGAAAAAAAAAGGAGTGACAGTGAAAATACCTAAACGACCGGTGTGGTATTCCAAAACGAAAGAACAGAGAAAGAAAGAAAAGAAGAAAGAAGAGAAAGAGAAAAGACGGAGAGAAAAAACATGAAACCTCCCCCTTCCCACCGGACAAAACCCACCAAGAAGAAAAGAGAAGGGTGTGGGGCAGTGCAATGCAGGGCGTAAAATAAAATAACAAAGACAAGCGGCACAGTTGTTGTCTTAATCAGCTTCTTTCCCTCTCTCTCTGACATATCACACGTGGGATTTACAGGGTTCTCTCAGCTGAACAATGAAAAGCTTATCCAACTCCAACCTACTGTGGTTTTGAGCGTAAATAAGGTCAAGCGATGGATCATGCAAGGGGGTAAAGGCTCGTGCTCAGTCTGTAAATACACGTATCCCATTCGCTGATTTGGTCGTTTTCAAGTACTTTGTATGCCAAGTCGAATCTTCTAGTTTCGAGCCCCCCCCCCCCCCCCCCCCCCTGCCCGGTTCACCTTACTTACGCTGAAAACCACAGTATAACATCACACTAATCTATCAACTCTACAAGACAAAACCATACCCTTATTCACTCACTATTTCCAATTACCCCCAGAGGTCTACGCGTCTCCTACATGTACTCTAAAAAGGTGTTAAAAGTCAAGCTACACATATCCATTAAATCCCCAAAAATTTCCTCGCTTTAACCAACTTTTCCACCGTTCAGCTTTGCATTGTTCAGCTAGGGTCCTACTACATACATATCTACTCTTCCATCATCATCATCATCATCATCATCATCATCGGGTCGGTCCTACGCAGTACCTACCTACCTACCTACCTACCTACCCACTATACACACACACATACACACTTACTACCCTAGCACGCACATATATCATCAAATCACAAAAGTTAGCATATTCGCTCTATTAATCTCCATAGTACACCTACCTATATTATCCGTTTGCTTAAAGAGATGGCAATAATTTACAAGGGTAGGGGGGGTATACATACCCGTATGACTATGACACCGATGCAAGATACATGTCATACATGTATGTCACCACCACCAGTGACCACCCTATACCTACCTACCTACCTATCTCCCTAACACGTGGAAGAAGGGAGAAGGAGGGGGGCCGTCCGTTTTATGAATTTTCCGCAAAAAAAGTAGCTCTCACTCAGTCTTACGGGGCGTAAAAAAAGCCAACTCGCTGTACTTCTTTTTCTCCCCTCGCCCCTTCCTTGTCTGTGTCTGCATGATAACGGTACTTGTTGGCAAGGGTAAGCAAGCAGTCGGTCGACCGGTCGGGTTTGATGCGGGTTGGGTTGGGTTGGTTGGTTTCTACCATTTTTGGGGGCCGGAAAAATGGTTGGATGGAAAAGCTGAATTAATTGTCCGTTTTGTTCGTTCCGTCTCTTTTGGGTTGGAGGTGTGGTTTTTGGCCCCCAACACACAGCGCGGGCGGCGGGATAGATTTTAGTAGGCGATTAACGAACGCATTACATATATATCGATTTACCCCGTTTACTTATCGACTGATAACTACGTCGTATTCATCTATAAGATTCTTGTTCTTATTCTTATTCTTTCTTTCTTTCTCGCAGGCGACTGTGTTAAATGTAGAATAATATCTCTCTCTCAAAGACAAACGGGGACGGAAAAAAAAAACTGGCGAGGTATCTACAATAAAAACAAAAAAAAGGCCAGTAAATGTAAAAATGCAATAACGAGCAATGATTTGGGCGAGGTATCACGGACACGCACGCTCTCTCTCCCCAGGGAATATCAACAAAGTCTGCCGTGATGACTGCCTCTTCCCGTTTCCATTATTATCCGACCAGCCAAGGTCCCCAATTCCCGTCTTTTGAATCCTTTCAAAGACACGTTTCCATGGGCCGGCCACAGTGGCAACATAGTTTCAGCAACAAAACAACGCCCAAGCGCAATTCTTCGAAATCCTCCTATAAAGACATTTGCGAGCATGTGACATGGCCTGGTTGAAGTGGCACTGTCCTAATGCGCAGCGATCACGTCCGTCTAGTTCCTTCGCCTATTGTATGACTGAGATATACCCAGTTTCTTTCACGATGAGTGGTTGGCACTTATCGCCTTGGCAGTGGCCCACTAGAGCTTGCAGTCAAGGCGCTTGTGACGGGGGTCTGCGCTCCCACGGGGGTGGCGGGTGCGGGTGTAGGTGCCCGACTTGCAACGTTGCTGCGGTTGTGTGCCATGTGTGCCTTGACGAGATGTCCTGCACACAAGGCAGCATTCAGGGAAAGTTCACCTGCGAGTACACCAGCGGCGACGACACGAGCGAGTTGACGGGCGTTGTCACCAGGAGACGTGGGGTGGGCTCCACGTACGCCGAGAAGGTCAAGCATAGCGGATTGAGGTTCGAGAATGGTTCCGCCACCGATAGTGCCAACTTCTATCGAGGGCATGGAGACGGAGATTTGCAGGTTACCATTAACACTAGTGCATGTTAGTATGCTAGCAAAAAGGAGCGCAAAGCGTATATAACTTACTTCTTCATGATGGTTATGCAATTGGAGGATTCCACGACCTGTGCGGGATCTTGACCGACGGCAAGGAAGATGGCAGCGACGATGTTGGCAGCGTGGGCGTTGAATCCGCCCAGGGCACCAGCCATGGCAGAACCGATGTAGTTCTTGGAGATGTTCATTTGCACCAAATCTTCGACCTCGCACTTGAGCACCGATTTGACCACGTGACCAGGGACAACTGCTTCCGCGACAACACTCTTTCCACGACCGTCGATCCAGTTGATAGCCGCTGCCTTCTTGTCGGTGCAGTAGTTACCAGAAACAGTAATGACATTCATATCGTCGAAGCCGCATTCGGTCGCCATAACAGTCAAGGCGTGCTCGACTCCCTTGGAGATCATGTTCATACCCATGGCGTCACCGGTGGTGGTCTTGAAGCGTACGTAGAGGTTGGTGCCTGCGATGGCAGTTTTCATGGATTGAAGGCGAGCAAAGCGAGACGTCGAGTTGAAAGCATTCTTCATGGTCTTTTGACCCTCCTCCGAGTCCAACCAGATTTTGGCAGCGCCGGCACGAGCGAGACTGTCAAAACCGATGCAAGGTCCACGTGTCATACCGTCACCCGTAACAACAGTCGTTGCACCGCCGCCGGCATTGATAGCCTTGGAACCGCGAGAAGTTGATGCGACGAGAACACCTTCCGTGGTGGCCATGGGAAGGAAGTAGTTTTGGCCGTCGATCATGATGGGACCAGCAACACCGAGGGGCAGAGGGAGATAACCAATGACGTTTTCACAGCAAGCGCCGTGGACTAGGTCGTAGTTGTAGTGCTTGTACGGGAGAAGTGATCTTTCGAGCAGAGTAGAGGTCTCACGGGTGGCATGCGTTCGAGAAACAAGGCCACGTCGGATCTTGACAGCGCGGGTTTTATCACCGAGAGTCTTTTCTAGTGCGTAACCAGGAATCTTTCCCTTGACAGAAAGTTCGATAAGTTCTTCATCAGTCAAGCTTGGCGCCTTCTTGTCCTTGAGCACCTTTTCGAGATACTCATACGGGCGGTTTGGTTGTTTCTGCTCTTCCTCGGTAGGGGCCATGACAGTTTCAGGTTGTACCACTTGAGGTTGAACCGGCGCAATAGGAGCTGGAGGTTGTACAGTTCCTCGGCCGGCCTGCTGTTCTGGTCCTGGTGTCATTGGCGGGGATGGCATCTGTAGCTGGCGCGAGATTGCAGGAGCGGGTGTTGGCGGAGCACCATCTTGGATTTCAGCAGCTGTAGGAGGAGACAAGGGTTTGTGCGGCTCCTTGATGGTCCACCTGGCAGCATTGAAAAGGTAACCGTTGAGAACGACGCTCAGAACCAGGGCCACAATAATCCACTTGCTGAGGAGAGGGTCTTCCAGACTCTTCAAGACACCTTCCACAAAATGAGTGCTGATGTTTCCACTGGAAGACGCTAGCTGTGAGTCGGTCAAGACCGGGTCGGCGTAATGAACAGAGGGGTACTCTAATTCATATTTGATGGGCATAAACACAGTGACGAGGGTTGATTGTGCGGTTTCTTTGGCCTTCTCATAGATGACATCCAAGCCACTCCCCGCAACTTTGTGGGGGTCAAGCGGTGGTGTATTGACGCCAGAGATACCAGAAACCCGGAAGGTGACATTCATTATGTTGACGAGGAGGAATCCAACTACCATGAGGACCTTGAATTTGGGAACGGTGATCTGCTTGCCCAAAATGGTTGCGGTCGACGAACGGGGTTGGACATCGCTCATGCTCGGCCAGTCATTGCTCAATGCAACGCTTTCAGCGACCTTGCCGTCCACGCCGTCGTCTTCCAGTGCCCTGCGAAGTGCGACGTGACGCTTAAGCCTGTTGATCTCCAGCTTGATCGTGAGGATAGAAGTGAAGAAAGTAAGCAACATGATGGCATCGAAGAACAAGATCCATGCGCCGAGGAAGCAGAACTGACGAAGTCCACCCTGAATACCAGACATGGCACCGGCCACCAAAATGAGAATTTCGAAAAAGTAGTCACGAACGATCTCGAAGCCGGTTTTTCTGATGGCAATCTGGACGGCGGACTTGATGGTCAAGGGCTCGCCGCGATGCTCCTCGGATGAGCGACGTGCGTCCAAGGAGGCTGAAAGCACAGCCTTGGTTAGGACAATAGGCTTCTCAAAGCCGATGATGACAACCAGGAAAGGAAGACCCTCGGAAAGCAGAACCATGTTAATGGGTACATCGAAGTAGACGGTGACGGCAAGCGCAAACAAGAATGCGAAAGCTGACTGGAGCAACACGCCGGTAGCGAGCCAAAAGTTGGAACCCAGGCGCCTCATAGCGAGGAACAGGGAAACAAAAGTCAGATGCATGGCTAGATAACCCATGGACATGATGATTATATCACCCGTATCCGCATTCTGGCCATGGGTGAGTGGATGACAGGCTGATTGGTGGGGAGCCGACGTACCTTGAGCAAGTCCACAAATGAGGTCCAGGATTCACGCGCCCAACTATCGATACCCGTAGGCCTAGTTGCGCTTTTGGCAGCCTTCATGATCCATTTCTTCTCTTCGTGCGTCTTTTGTTTTCCAAATTGGTGTGGCTCGGATGCCTCGCTGGGGGCTGCCATCTCTTGCACGGTGGCGAGAAAGTCGGCAGCCTCGTCATAAGGGACCGAATAGGCCAGCGAGGTATCGGACGACATGGTAGAGAAGGAGCTCGATGAACTTGGGAGGAGACTGGCAGAGACGTTGCCGGGGACTACATGCTGCGAGGGTGCCGAATTGATGGCACTCGAGTCGGGGAATACGAGGGTAATGAGGGCGAGTTGCTGCAGGTCCTATCATCAGTCAATCGAAGCTCAGAAATGGCGTGGGGGAGACGCAGAGACGTACCTTGTCGCTGGTTTGAGCATCTTGAGCCTCCCACTTCCAGGCGGTCTCCTCTCCCAGGCGCAGCGTCTTGCTGCCTGCCAACAAAGTGTCAAAATCCACGCGACCCGGGGCTGTATCTATGCGTTGCAAGAAGCCCTTGTCCAGCACGCCGAGGTATGAATAGCTAGCCAGGAAGGCAATGGTGACGATGGTGTGGATGGGGTGGGTGCATGCCTTCTTCGCGATGGAGAGCACGACGGGGGAGAAGTGGCGGTCGAACCAGCCCGGGCGAGTCTTTTCAGAGCCGCCGGCGGTCTGCAGGCGATTTGTTATGAAGCCGAACATGGCGGAGGAACTGAAGTTGATTCAGCAGCGGGGGAGGATTCGATATCAATGGTCGCGGGGTGGGCGGCGGGTTTTGTGTGTGGGGGTGAGGCGTGCGTGCGTGTGCGGTGGTGTCGGGGGCCTGGCTCGCACAACAACAACAGACTTGGACAGGAGCCCGAGTGGAGTTGGGGGGGTTATAACGGCAGTTGATGACGTTCCCAGAGTATCAGAGTGCAATTGAAGAGCAAGCCACCTGCAATGCAGTGTCACACGAAGTTCTAGGGCAGGGACGAGACTCGGAAGGGACTGCGGCCGGCGACGCAATGAATGAGGTTAGGCGAAGGAGGAGAGATAGAAAAGGCAATAGCCGACGCAGGCAGACAGACCACTCGAGGTTTGCACGCTGACAATCGGCCGGTTTGGACGAAACTACGTATTAGTTCACCGAGTCACGGTGGCAGGAATAAAGGGTGGTGGAATAATGGATAATGCGGGCCGTTGTGGGTTGCGTTCGTCCATTAACTAGTTATTATTTTTTTTTTTTTGCTCTTGGGGAAAAAAGAAGGGGCGGACCACGCAATAGTTGGCCAAACTGGGAACAGAACCGAACAGGACTGGGCTGGACTGGATTGGACTTAGCACCAAAATCCGGCCAACGGTGCTGCTCGAGCCACTTTCACCGCCGCTTTGTTCGCCGATCTAATCCCATGGGGCAGGTCTGGCTACCGCCAACTATTGTTCTCGATGTCTTCGCACGAGGCACACCCACATGGTCAGACAAATAAGGATATTCAGAGCTTGTCGGATGCCTTGAATGCGAAACTAAAGCCATGATAACGAAAGGCGCGGGAAAGCCAGCCGTCCGCGCTGCAGGGTCACGCTAGCTCCTTCCGGCTTGGCCTGATACCGTGCGTGTCGATCCCCACAATGTTTGGTAACTTACTTAGTAAGACCATGATACATGTCGGTTTCACACACGCTGAGCCACCCACCCCTGTGTTTTGACCTGTGTTTTGACCTGGTGTTTATAAAACCGGCATCAATTAATTGGCATGTTTCGAAAATACTGTAGTTCATCTTCAAGCAAATACCCGCTAGTCTACATATGCGTTCCTGAACACCAAAAGCTACCACGTCCATTGCCCTCCCTGCATGAGAATTGATACATACATGTGTGTATTCCTACAGTACATGTAGTAAACATAAAAGTACGAAGAAACCAGTACAACGCTTGGAGAAATCGACACTAGGCCCATCGGACGAGGTGCTATCAACTGTTGACATGAATTGATGAGTATGTACATTCGCTCTTCTCCGTGAATCATGTTGCTTGATGCTGGCTAGCCCTTCTACATACATACATCAATTGATATGTACATTTGATACCTATGTATGAATGTAGCGACCACACGTTCCTTCGTTTAGGGATGGAAACCGTCGAATCATCGCAGACAATTAGATTGCTGGTAGCATTAACAGAGATTTTGTATAACAGAAAAAAAGTCCTGCTACGGACGTACACGGGACGGGTAGTTGACACAATAGATGACCGGTCACGTGATTGTAATGACGTAAAGGGTTAGTACATATATTGATGTGTAGTGATCATTGATCATTGATATGTACATCAATATGTACACTCTCCTCAAAAATCCACGCATCCAACCATACCACATCCCACGAGATACACTTTAATTTCCCTCACAATCTCGACATTGACGTCACAGCACCCCATCAAACTTCCTCCCATTCTCTCCCGAAGCCAACAGCACTGCTCTAGCACGAGAGAGAAAACCCTCACGCGCGCGCGCGCCGGCCGGCCTCCAGAAAGAGAAAACAGGCAACCCAGGATTCTCCAAGAATGCAATTGATTTGCCTGCGTTCAAGGAAAAGAGAGAGGAAGATTCCACCCGCCGTCTTGCACAGTATGTATCTGAATATGATTGATCCAGGAGAGAGGTTTGCTAAAAAGGATTGATATCCG
Organism: Periconia macrospinosa; assembly: GCA_003073855.1. NCBI lineage: Eukaryota > Fungi > Ascomycota > Dothideomycetes > Pleosporales > Periconiaceae > Periconia > Periconia macrospinosa. Next base: position 37,190 of record KZ805405.1, read on the forward strand.
ACGCGCAGATTTGTTACTATATATGTACTTTAAGTCTAAGTTTAAGTGTATATATATATATAAATCGTTGGATCTTCCACACCTACCTACATACCTACTTTAATCTATTAATTGTGGTTCTTAATCCTTATTCCTTTTTTTCATTCACGTCCCGAAAGGGGAGGGAGGATGAAAAAAAAAAAAAATCAAGAAATCTTACAATGAGCTCTACGCGCCTACCCATCATCTGTCTAATGTATGTATCTATATCTAACCCCCCAAAAAAACCATTCTTGTTGTGTAAAATCGCACATATCCTCTTCTAACCCCCCCTCCCCCATCTTATTCCTCCTCCCCACCTTCACCACGCTCCTCCTCCTCCCAGACCATGACATGAAAATGCTCAACAGCATGTACACTCTTCAACGCCTTCCAATTTTTAAACCAACGAACTTCTCTTTTTTTCCTCCCGTTACCCCCCTCTGTACCCTCTCCATCTCTCTCCTCCCCACCACCCTCCATCCCTCCCCTACCGCCAAACGTCTTCCTAACAAACTCATCAATCTCCCGATAACTCTCCTCCGTGCAAAGCCCCGTAACGGGATCGTCGGGCAGCTCGAATTTCGTCCACACGACGTAATGCGAAATCGAGGGGGATATGGCGTACGGGTAGTCGTTTGGGAGGGTTGTTGTGTCTTCTGTTTGTATTTTGGGGGGTTGTGGTTAGTTAAGAGGACGGAGGGAGAGGAGAGATGTGGGACTGTGGTATGTGTGCGTGTGTGTGTGGGGGGGGGTTATAGGCATAGGTAAAGGAGAGCGCGCAGGAGGATGTGGCGGGGGGGAAGGTGGAGAAGGTAGGTAGGTAGGCCTGGTGGGGAGGTTGTTTCATGATACGAAATCCAGTCCTCCTCCCTCTCCCCCCGCGTGTATGCTTTTTTTCCCCCTGGTTTCTTTGTTTTTTGTTTTGCTTTTTACCCGCTTCCTTCTGCACGCATCCTTACTCTTTTGCTCGCCTATGCATGTGTACTTGGGTTGGGGTACATATACGGCGATCGACGGCGGTTTTTGAAAATGCAAACATCGACATGGCGCATCCAACTTTGCATCATTGTGTCTCCCTCCCCCATTTCCCCGTCTTGCTCTTCCTCCACCAAAGAAAAACAAAACAGCAAGACACGTAAAACAAAAAAAAGAAGATGATTAACGTACCGTCAAATTCAAACGCCCTCCCCTTGGGCGTCATAGACGTCCATTTCAACCGCTCGTTGACCATGTAATTCATGATGCTGCCGTATTCTTTGATCAAGCGGTGCGTGAAGTAGCGGTACTTGCGTAGGTCCGAGGGCATGCGGTGGAATTTGTCGAATTGGTTGAGTCCTGTGTGGGTTTTTTGGTTTTTTGGTTAGTTGGGTGGATAGTTTGGTAATGAGGGATGAGGGGTTCGTGGGGTGTGAGAGGGGAGAGGGGAGAGAGGGAAGTGTGAGTTGTCGGTGGTGATGGTTGGTGGTTGTTTTAATATATTTCGCCTTTTCTCGCTTGTTTGTTGTCGGATATTTTTTTTTTTTTGGCGAAAACGGTACCGATGATACATGTACATGTACTACATGTCATGTAGGTACTGTATCGTGTGTCGTATGTAACGTGTACCTCCGCATACAACAAGGCCACACCCTCCTACAAACTCATTTCCAAACCTCCAAACCACCGTACACAATTTCCCACAATCAAAGTAGAAACAACCAACTTACTAATCAACTCCTTGACTTCGTCCCAAGTCAACAACCTATACTCCTCATCCGGGGTGCCTATAATCCTCCGATCCTTTTCGCTAAGGTCCCTGAGGTACTCTGGACACTCTGCGGGCCATTGGTCGCGCGGGACGTTGACGAGCCAGAAGGGGAGGGGTTCTTCGTGGGGCATGGATACGAATGCGGATGCGGATGCGGATGCTATAACCGATGTGGCTGCTTTTTTCGCTTTTGCTTTGCAGGGGATGGGGGTGCGGAAGAATTACTGAGGTGAGGCTCAAGGGTTTGCAGATAAAGTGGCTGGTGAGGGGTTTGTTTGGTGAAATATTATCCGGTGTAATAATCAAGGTACCGTGGGGGGGAATGTAAGAGATAGATGGATAGATGGGATGAAGGGGGTGGTATAACTATAGGGTGTTAATAGATGTATAGGTACGTGGTGTGGTTTATTGGAGTCGAGTCCACCGCTGGTTGGTCTCAACGTTTTCTTTTTTTGGGGGGGTAGATGGGTAGCTAGTGGCAAGGTAATCCAATGATATCGATTGGTTGTCATCCTTATCGAACGACAAATGCAGCTTCCCGTTGAATACCTACGTCTAGATGCTGACTATGTAGTATGTAGTATGTAGTATTGTGTACATGTTGATGTGGTTTTTGCGAAATGCGACGTCGCATGGAGTTTTATCTGCCATCTACATACGGCAAACAACGTGGCCCGCCCGCAATTTCAATAGTTATCAATCCCACTTGAATCCACTCGAGCTCTCGTCATGGCTCGACCCCACTCAGCCGACTAATCAAAAGTTAGTTAACAGGCGGTGACCACACGTGCGACAGGAACTTGGAAGGATGGACAAGTCAGATCAGCTCAGTTTTGAACCAACAAGACACTCTCCACACTCATCTCGTCTCGTCTCACTCGCCATGTATTCGCCCACGCCCACTTCACCTGTCAATAACTCCCACTACCAGACATTAACAGTCGTTTGGGACAAATCCCACGGGCCTGGACCTGCTAATGCTCTTTTATACCGCCTTACATTACTCGTGTGCAATCTGCACCCCGCACCGCATCGCCTTTGTGCACAATCGCCTTCATCGTGCAGCTCTCCACCTCTCTGACTCTCCTCTCCCATAAAGTCCCATCTTAACAGACTTTTGTTAAGAGTTCATGAAGGCACCGTGGTCCGTGACCGGGGCATGTTTAACGTTAAGGCCAACCCCAGTACCCCTGTTCAAACGGTCCTCATGCAATTTCGGCGATAATTGCAGCAGCAAAAACCCACACGTTGCCGCGTTTTCCCAACTACCGCAATCCCCCCAGGATCGGCCTCGCTGAGTGCTTCCATTGGCGCACCACGCGAGGGCGTAGGATGGCAGGGGCCTCATTTCCTCTTTGCTGGAGAGTGAGCGTGGGCGACTGACTTCGTTACACACCAACACCTTGCTGTCCCTGTAACCCTGCCACATGGGCCGCAGCCTTGTGTGTGTGTGTGGTCACTGTGGTGGTGGTCTTATGTCCCGCCCGCCGCCGCGCAAGCAAGGCAAGCAAGAATACGATGGTAGTGGACGCTGATCGTGGATGAGACGACGCTTTACATGGGCATTCCCTCCCCCATCTCCGCGCCCGGTCCTCGTGCTGCTTCTTAAACATTAGTATAGTCATCTCTTTCTCCTCTCTCCCTCTCTCTCTCTCTTTCTTGACTTGCCTTGCCTTTCTCCTCCACCTCTTCCTGCCTTGCCGCGCTCGGCCATAACACAGCATTGAATCCTCTGGTGGAGACTTGCCCACCGGTCCACTCGCCCTCTCCTTCTGAATCTGCGATTCTTTACTACTCAAGTGCTACTACATCAAAGAAAATCGATCCGCGCCTTGAAGTGCCGCGCAATCTCTTTTTTTTATTACCTATTATTTGTTATTGTTTTGTTTCCTCCCCACATACACGCCCAAGTTGCGAGAAGAAAGTGTTTGCAAAACGCGTAATCTCCCCACAAGCCTGCTGCTACAACGTTTGATATTGCCCTCCCGGATTTGAAACGGAAACACTATCCATCCCACACGCCCGAGACTCTATTCGAACCCACCCAATCGAAATTCGACGACCTTTTTATTACCCCGGATTGTGGTTTTTTTTTATTTGATTGTTTCTGGCCTGGCTGCATACCTACTTAGCATACATAACCAGAAACATCCGACTATCCAACGACACATGACGCTGTGCGAAGAGAAACCACTCCCTCTGTTTCCTCCGGCTCGCGGCTCTGCGAAACTTCACATTCTCCTCTGGCCGACCTGGTAGTCGCATGTTTTGTTTTGTTTGATGCCCGTTGATAAACACGTTGTGTACTACCAATATCCTTGAAACCGCCTCGACTGAGCTAGCTTGTGCTTGTCCTTGTGCTCCGCGAGACCACCACACACCACCAGCCCCGCCTCAAAGTCAAATCAAACGCAAACCGTCGTTGCCTGTTGTGTCCTGTGACCTCGCGTTTGCGTCGTGACCAACCAACCCACCAGACTCAACTCGACTCTTCCTTCCTCGCCTTGCCTTGCCTTGCCTCTCCTCCGCTTCCTCGACCGGACGCCTCTTCGCCTTCTATTTGCACGTCGCTGCACCAAAACAACATATCGCTCTGCTTTATCCATACTGCCGTCTTAGTCTCTCTCCATATCGACGCCCTCCCTGCATCTGCCGCTGATCCTCCGCCGGCCCAGACCGTCTACCTCTTCCCCGCGACCTGAACCAACCCTTCCCATCACCAAGTCACCTGATGGCCACGGTTCGCGACCCCAACTTTTGGAAGCGCTTCAGCACAGCGGTCCACCAAGACGACTTGCTCAGGGAGGAAGCCAACCAGGCAGGCTTGAAGCATACGTATGTAACCACCATTTCCCTTTCCGACGACAACATCACCATGTCGTCCCTGTCGCCCATGCCCACACCGACATCGCCGACGCACATTCTGTCGTCGTCGCCTCCCAAGTTCGCCCTGCACCCGCAACCGCAACTGCGATACTCGGGGACGTACGCGAGGACGACACCAGCACGCCCCATGACCGCCGGAGCTGCCTCTACCAGACCACCCTCATCGCATTCGCGCTCGCATTCCCCCCAGTCCCGTCCGCGCTCTTTCTCCCATTCACGCCCTCTGTCGTATTCATACCCAGAGCCTGCACCACCACTTCCCCAATCCCAACCCTACCCCCAACGCAGCTCGTCCCGCTCATCACACACACATACCGAACCCCAACGCACCACACCACCACCACTCCCCCAAACTACCCTCTCTATAGTTTCCCCGCAAATCTCCCACCACACCACCAGCACCACCACTACTTCAACAACCACCCCGACGCGCCTCACCAAGCCCCAAAAATCGCTCTCCAAACCCGCCAACAGAAGCAGCATCGGCGGCGGCGGCGGTCGTCCACGCGCACGCTCCAACCCACTCTTCACGCGGCAATCCAACAACTCGCAGCTCACACTCGGTCTTTCAGGGCGCCCGCAGTCGCGCTTCAAATTCTGGACGTCCGTCTCGGCTGACCCGTCGAACAGGAACTCGTGGCTCGAGAGCCAGCAGCGCAAGGCCCGCCAGCGCACGTATATCTGCTGGGGCTTCTGGCTCGCGCTCCTTGCGATTATCGCTGGAGTCGTCGCGGCTGTCTTGGTGTTGAAGAGCAAAGGCATCATATAACGATGGATCGAATCAAGGATTGAGAAGAGAAGCGGATGTAATGGGTGTATTAATGGCGAGACTTTGGTGTTTGGGGGTGAGGAATGGCAGTGGGGGCTTTACTCTTCTTTTCTTTGTTTCTTTCGCCGTGGATGGCAACGTTTGGCTCCTGAGGTTCGAGCAAGACGCACACGAAGGCGACGACGGATCCATCCATCGATTACTCGACGGCCCTCTTCCCCCGACATGACGCGTTCCTCATCATCATACTTATACGTATACCCTTTCTTTTTTTTTCCTTTCCGGTGTTGACATACCGTACCGTGCCTACCCGCTGGATGCGGTGGTGGGACGGACTTTGGAGGATGTCCAGCACACCTTTTTTTTCACACATATGAGCTAGCTTGCTCTTTTCTTTTCTCTTCTCCTCGAGACTACGCTGTGTTACTCTTTCAGCTAGGAGGAGGAGAATCTTTTTTTTTCTTTGTCCAACCTTGTTCCTTTTTTCCTTTTCTTTCTTTCTTCTCTCTCTACTTTGTTCTTTTGAGAATTGTGTATACGTTTTATTTTATGATACCACAAACAGCACATGGGCATTTGGGCACATGATCGCCTGGAAATGCTCTTTCTTTTTTTCACTTTTGCTCCATCATCGCGCAGAGAGCGTGGGGCCGTGTCTGCTCCTTTTTTTCTTTTGTGTGGAGTGGGTGCATCGGCTGCGGCGGCCGGAACCCCCTTTTTTTTTCGTTCTACTTTTGTTGGGTGGTATTTGGGAATTTGGCATGGTGAGGGTGGAGAGATGAGGTATACATATACACACACACACACAGAGCGAGGGATTGAAAGAGAGAGATGGTGGTGGTGGATCGTGGATCGTGGATAGGGGATATAACTAGTGGTAGCATATACCCATTACCCAATGGTCAATGAAAGACAATGAGTTTGTTATTTGTTTTGGTTTTGTCTTTTGTAGTTGTTGCTTTTTTACTTACAACTCTGAAGTCTTGGTTTTAATCTTGACGACTAATTTTTTTTTTTTAGCTATGGGTAAAGTAGATATGTATCTATGTACATATGCTCGATTGGTGGGGAGTAAGGACGGTGCGTGTGTGTGTAACTTAAAGTATGTGTACCTATAAAAAAAAGTTGGTTTTGAATAAGTTATCGGAATACGATAATATATACATACATAGTAATGTAGGTACATAACATTGAGTTCAACTATCTAAGTCATTATGCATCTCTCTCTCTCTCTATGTGTGTGTGTATAATCTCGAGAAATAGAAATAGAGAAAAAAAATGCGGGAGATGGTGATTGGTGATGTATAGGGACTCTTTTTTAGGTTTTAAAGGGTGGGGGGTAAGGTATGTAACTTTTTTTTTTTTCAACTTTTAAACCCCCCCTTTTATTTTTATTTTTATTTTTATTTTTTTTTTGGTAAAGAGGGTAGGGAGAGTGGAGTAGAGTAGGTACGAAGTAAGGTTAAAAAAGAAGGAGAAAAATAAAATAAATAGAAATAAAGATATGTATATTATATTATATTGTTGCGTACCGTTAATGTTAATATAATGTAATGGGAGAGGGAGGGAAGTGTGGAAGAGGGGGGGATAGAGAGGGGGAGTTGGAGTAGGAGTAGGAGAAAGTTGCACTTTAAGAAGTTTGTACCGTTTGGGTTGGGGTTAGGTTTGGATTGGGGTTTAGGTAGGTTACAGGGAGGGAGGGCGTAGGTTACAGGGAGGGAGGGCGTAGGGTAGGGTAGGGTAGGGTAGGGTAGGGTAGGGTAGGGTAGGGTGTGTTATATTTGAGTATAAGTATATAAGTTTGCATGTAGGTATGCATGTAGGTATGCTGGGTGTGATAAGGGAGAGAGGAGAGAGCGAGAGAGAGAGTGTGTGTAGGCCGCAATAAATCACACGTGAAAAATGGTGTTTGTATAAGAAACAAACCATTTTTTTCTTCTTCTTTTCTCATGTTTCTCGATTGAGAATTGATTAGCAGCTTACATACGTATGATGCTATGTTACATGTATGCTACGTACGGCCCAAGTCCATTTTTTTATCCCTAGAAGGAAGAAAGGGGATTGCGAAGGAAAGCAATTATAATAAGTACATGTGTGGGAAACCGGAACAAAGAGATATACCAGCTCACGGAGTAGTATAGGGTAGCGGGGTATGGGAGGGAGGTAGGGAGGGGCTGGCAGGGAAATAATGGACGGACGGACGTTTTGGGTGTAGAGGGGGAGAGGGAGACTAGCTCTCAATGATCGTAGTAGACGTTCCTGGGAAGGGGAACATAGTTCTCCGCGGAGGTTCTTTTCCCCATACCCTTATTTTCTCCAATTGCATTGCCTCTGCTGTCCGTACTGTACTGCCTTCCTCGATAGAGGAATTTCCCGCTCTTGGTTATGCATTTTCATATCCTATCCTCCTTCTCCTCCTCCTCAATCATCCAAAGAAAAACCTCAATAACCCCCCCAAAATGAAAAATCCAGATCAAACTCCCTCCTCTAAAACCGCTTAGGCGTAGGACTGCGGCTCATACTCCTCTCGTCCCGGCCGCGCTCCTTCAGCCACTTGCGCGTGCACATGTCGAGCTCGCGCTCCAGCTCCGGGAGCGGCTCCTTGCGATGTATGAAGTTGCAAAAGCCGCCACGCACGCACCCTTCGCCCGAGTTGAGCCGGCAGCAGGCTTCGCGGAAATCCGTGACGGGGGAAAGCTCACAGTAGATGGGGCGGCCGGCATACCAGCGCGAGTTGAGCGCGTCGCACGCCTTTTGCGCGTCTTCTTCGTACTTGAAGCGCACGTACACGTTGCCTATGAGGTCTGTGTTCCTGGAGTTAGTACTTGCACTCGTTTACTTTTGAGGGGGACGGGGGAGAGGGAGAGAAACGTACGGTCATTGTTGTTATCACACACCACCACCTCCTCGACCAGTCCGTACTGACACAGCTCGCACCAGATGTCCTCGTAAAACGCATCAAAGTGCATCTGCATCTGCTGCGGGTTCATCTTGTTCTTGGGGTCGTACGCCGGGTTCTGGTAGAGGTTGGGGAGGAGGATGGTTTGCGAGTATGAGGGCTTGACGTGCTTGCGCGAGCACCGGTCGCCGTGGCGGCACGCGCCGATCTTGTAGTAGAAGCTGCAGTTTACTTTGTCCTGCTCCGTGCCGAAGATGGAGGCGAGGTAGTTGGCCATTGTTGCGGTTCAGTAGGTGCGGTGTTTCTTTTGTTGGTGGGTTGGAATACGCGCGCGGGTGTGGAGGTTGGAGGGATTGAAGGCGTCCGCGGGATGGGTGTGCGGTGTGCGGATGGAGAGGGTGGTGGTTGTTTGTTGGGTTTGCGACGTTGGAAATCTTGAGGCGCGCTATCGATGGCGAAGAAGCTGTGGTAGGGATTTGGGAGGTTAGGTAAGCTAATGCCAAGAAGATTCTGGAAGGCTGCCGCCGGCGCTGAGGCAAGCACGCCGCCACCACTCCTTACTTCACGCTTGAGGGCTTTACACGTTGTGCAAGCTATGGAAATAACTTTCTTTTTCTGATTCTGCGACCCATGGCTATATTTATGTGCGAATGAAAATTTTACATCGCGGTGAGAAGAAAGCTCTATGCGATACTAGTAACCACTCGACAGGCATCAATTGATGGAGCAGACCTCATAGACTGAGACTGGCATCGCTTTCTAATGCTGTGGCGATTGAGCAGTACTTACATTCGGGTGCAAATCTCTTGTGCGGTATCATTCACACTACAGTTTTGCGATCTACAATGGCTCCCACAACGTACTTCAATGCTAGCTGGGGAAAGTGATGGAAAAAATGAGTTGATTGCACTCTGATGTCGAAGTCAAGCGGTTCTACGTACCGACCGGCGGGGTGTATACTTCATTCAGCCTGTGCCAGAAAATCAGTAACGATCCGTGAACGGAAGAATCAAAGAAACGATGCCGAAGGAAATACCAGCCGTCATCAACGATCACCTAAACTGTACCGAAATCGCGCTTCGGTTCAAAGCCATGCCGGCATCGACCATTCCAGAATCCCGCGTCTGGTGTGGAACATTTTCTTGAGTAAAGTTTCTATGTATGCTTCAGATCCAATCATTTTGGATACTCCGACATACTCCCTGCGACTACGGTGTGACAGATACTACGTGCCGCTCCATGACCACGAATCGTCAATTGAAGATGGCCAAATCATTATCGGGCTAGGAATACCAATAGAGGCGAATCGTGCGATAGCTCCGGTGTAAACAGCCATAAACTGACCCTGAATCTTACCCGGCAGAAATATGCCAAATCATCATACCAGGCAGCAATATGCCAAATCATCTGGACACCTAACATTATGTGCTCCGGTCTCTCGAGTGTTAGAACTGGCGCGACCCTGGCAGTATCTATTGATCTGCAAACCAACTTCGAAAACTATTGACGAGTACGTATTGACGTGGGCCTCAGGATCACTCCACAATCACGCGTGTCCGACGGCCTCCCACAGTCATAACTATTCGGTCGAGAGGCGCAATCGTGGACGATGGAGCTTGAGAGCCTGAGGAAGAAGTTTCAAAGTGGGCCTGCGATTCCAAAGACAAGATGAGCTCCGATAGATATAGTGGGTCGGCGGCTGGCGACGCCTTGTTCGCGTGTTGTTTCCGTTCTTCTGTGTTGCCGTCTGATATCCAATGAAACATGATCGCCACGACTACGCGATACACGGAAGCGCTTCCGTAAATTGCGACCAGATATTCACCATTCGTTTCGGTATCTTGTTTTCCGCCCTTTCATCAAGATAAGGCGGCTCTGAATCGCGCAGCGGAAAGTAGTTTATTCGGATCTGTCAAATCTCACCTTTGGCTCACGATGATTCTTGGTGTTGCGCGCACTGCGACTGCTATTTGCAACCGTTTCACCGTGAATGTAGGAAAGATAGCCGACACACTTCGGAGCACCTTTCATCTTAGTTATTGAAAAAGTCTCGGTCGCGCTGCAAAGCGACCCTGGACTGTCACACTCACCACTCGAAACATGAACGGACTAAAATAGGCAGAGTGGAGCATGATATTGGTTAGGTGGAGAAGGGCAATTTTGGCATGATCGCCATCCCCACGGTTTGCACGGTTTTTGACAGCAAACACATGTTTTTGCCGTGAGTGCGGGCGCATGAACAATATGCCCTGGATCGACACAGTACGAGCGTCAAGTTGGACGTGGTGGTGGACGCATTGCTCACCAGCTTGGTAAAGCGTGTGGTCCTATCAAGTCGTCTCGGTTGAGGGATGCGAGCAAGGGCAGGCCCAACCGCCTCCAACGAATGCTTGTCTGCGCTTGGACATGAAACAGGAAAGACTGGGCGGGGCTGGTCCACTCCTCTAGACTCTCTGCTCCACTGCTCCATTGCCAGACTGCCATTCTCGTCTCTCAACTTGTCTGCAAGCGCTTCTCGGGCGCACAACCGCCAGTCGTCGCGCAGTGCAACAGCGCTCTCGAACAAGAATATTTTTGGGCGCATCGTATCGCTGTGGTGGGCTTCTTCTTTTCGCCAACCTTTTGCGCGCATTTCCTAGCACTTGGCACGGCGATATCGATGATCCGTCTTTGTCGCGACAACTGCCATTGTCATGTCGAATTTTAATTTCAGGGAGCGACGAATACCTTCAGAAGCGTCGCAAGAAGTGCCAAGAACTATCATAACCCGGCCGGTATGGGCCCGATTGGGGTAAGCCTGTGAGCCTTAATGCTGCCCTAGGCTAGCTGCCGACTGTACGTGCATGGCACAGTGTGTAGATCTCAGGTACCGTTGCCTTGCAGACGACCACGACCGCCATTCATGGCTGCTTTGGTATGAGCAACCAGACCAGACTGCGCCCGACTGGTCATCGTCGCTTTGCTTTTCTTTGCTTTACTTTACTTGCGACCTCATGCTAACAATGTCTTTTCCTACCATAGTCGCCCATCTTGCCTGTCGCGGCTAGCGCAGAAGCTTCGGTGATTTGCGATATCGGGACGAGTACGCCAGCGGGTACATCAATATCGATATGTATAATACGAGCGGCTATAGATTCCCACCTGCTCGTACAATATGAAACGCAGATCGAACGCGGTATATCAGGTACGCGGAGCTTAATTCACTTGCGCGCGTGGTGGCGTGGCTACAATAGTTTCGACCTTTCTAGTCTTAGGCCTTTGATTGGCTGCCGTTTACCCTTTCCCTTCCTTTTGTGGACACTCCATCTCTGCATGCCGGCTCTGTCTCACTGCATTCAACCGCCTAATAAAGCCTCCGATGCCAGTGCCATGGTCAATTGCTCGCTTCACGTCGACTTTTTGTGCCGCCCCAGACGTGCTACGTGCTTTTTCTCCCTCTTCAGTTGCGGGCAACAAAGGTTACATTGTGAACCAGACAATGGGCCTATTGAACCATCTATTGTGAAGAGCTGGATTCCTTCACTTTTTTACATTGTTCTCACACAGTGTGCTGGGCGCCAACTATACTTATTCAGTCACCAATCCATAGACTTCTCTTCGCCATCATTTTTCTTGGGCGACACAGACTTTTTCACCACCACGAAACAACCCATCCCCAGTATTACAAGTACAACGACTCTTACACACCTCATTAGCCTTGATTTTGCTGGTCAGCATCTTGAGCTACCCTTTCAACGTTGTTAACGGACTAAATTCCGCCGCGAGAGAAGATGAAGGCCTCAAACTTCCAGGCAGCGCTGGTTGCGCTGATTAGCCTTGCGCCGGTGGTTGTTGCCCACACTTGGATCGATCAGCTACGCAATATCGACGACAAAGGCAACTACGTGGGTGACGCTGGCTACCCGCGAATGAAATACGTGCAAGGCGACAAAGAATACAACATGGATCCAGGAGTCGCCGCCTCGGGATCGATATACCTACTCCCTTCTATCAAGGAGAAGACCCTACCTTGGATTAGCGAGGAGACCCTACTCTGCCATCCCTTCCAACGAACAGCAAAACAAACTCCCAAATATCCTCGTCTGAAGACCACCCCAGGCAGGTTCGTGGCCATGCGGTACCTTGAGAATGGCCACGTGACACTAGTAGGGCAAGAACCCAATAACTGGAAAGCCAACGGTAACGGCACGGTTTTTATCTATGGTACGACAGAGCCGAAGGAGGATGAGAAGCTGGTCAATGTACTCCAATGGACACAAGACGGAAAAGGTGGAAACAAGGGCGGTGTTCTTTTGGCAACTCAAGACTACGATGACGGGCGTTGCCATCAAAATAACCCAAGCCCATTTTCCAAGGCACGAGCCGGTGAACATCCAAACTATGCCGTCGGTCAAGCTGATAAGGGGCCCAGCAACCTCGAGCTCCCGTGTGAAAGCAACGTCCAGATACCCAAGGACGCCGCGACCGGCAAGCCATTGACCCTTTACTGGGTATGGCAATGGAACACGCAGCCAGGCCAAAACCCCGGCCAGCCCAAAGGTCAGGACGAGTACTACACCACCTGCATGGACGTCGACGTCGTGGACAAGATTGATGAGACCGCCAAGCTAGAGCATCCCATGTTCCAGCAAGACGGCATGACCAAGGCCGTTTCCAACTTCGCATCGCGAAAGGCAATCTACACGGACCCCATCAAAGGCGAAATCGGCCCGTACTTCAAGGAGAAAGGCATCCAGTTTGGCGGCAGCGGCAACGGCAACGGCTCAGCCGCGCCTACACCCACTCCCTCCAGCAAACCCTCTAAACCCTCCGGCAAGCCTACTCAGAAACCCACCACCCTCGCAACCGTGACTTCTCCAGCCGGCGCCACCAAACCTTCCGCCCCGCCGGCGAACAATAATGGCCCCAATGACATCCCCACGATCACCAGGCGTCCAGGTCGCATTCAACCCAGCAAAGCCCCCGCTGCCGCGCCCCCGAATAACGGGGACAAGAACAAACAAGTCAACGACGACGTCGTTACCGTGACAAACATTGTCAGTGTGACCGTCACGGCGTCCGCCGCAAAAGTCACGGCACCACCTGGCCGTGCTCCTCGCGCGTTACCTCTTCTGGGCGCGCAGCAATTCAAGGGTACGTTCTCTTACCCCAGCTAATACTAAATTTGCCTTCCTCGTCCTTTTTCATGCGCATTTTTTCTTGAGCGTTTCTATAGATATACACATAAGTACTAATTCTAATTTTACCTGTTTAGGTCGTGCCTAAGGTGTTGAAACGTTACCGTCTTGTCTCACCCTCTCGGAATGATTTACCGGCTTCCATGGAAATTCTTCCTTACTTCTATTGACTTTTTCTATTATGCATGCGCGCATCCACTTACGGTTGGCTGGCATTCCCTTCCTTGTTTTTCTTCACTTCCTCCATACCTCCGTACCTCGCGAGTTCTCTTTCTTCCATGACGGAGACCGAGTGACGCGGGGTATGTGAGGTTTTCTTCACACGCACACAATTCCCTTTTTTTTTCTCTTTCATTTTTTCTTCTTTTTGTCATTTGCATTGGGCGGACCTTTCGTTTCCATTCCATTTCATGTCATTTTCATGATTCGATACCCAACACGACGCGCCTGAGGCACGACATGCAACGTATATATACCCCTACGCCGAAAAAGGTCCGGAACTTTTTTTTTCTCCTTTCTTCACTTCTTTACCGCTCGTTTTTTTTTTTTTCGACACGGGTGTGTTGGTTTTTTTTTGGGTTTCCGACAAAATAACGTTTATACCCCCCCCGTCGCCATGATTCTCTCTCTCTCTACGTCTGGCATTTTCTCTGCATAACGAACGGCGCTCTCTCTTTGTTATAAATAAATTTGCATTGGGGGCTTTTTTGAGCATTTAACGAACGGCGTTTTTTCTCTGTCTCATTTTTCTTCATCTTCGTCTTGTTAAGTTTGGGGGTGGGAGGTGGGGTGTTTGAGGGATTTTGGGCGTGGAAAGCACACACACACACACACATGATGAGCATGCAGGCCATACATACATACATGAAGTACATATTTCAAGTTGCATTCTGTATTCGGGGAAGATTAACGATTAACTTTTCGCATCTTTTCCCTTGTATACAAACGTATGTAGCACGGAAAAACATATAATAAAAGAAAATTTGACATATATATGAGGCTTGAGATTATATTTTTTTTAAAACGTGTTAGTGATGGTGTTTTTGTGTGTGTAGTTTCGTCCACCGCCGTAGGAAAAAGGAAGGGTTTCGTGAAGTCTTTTACCTAGATTTATGTATATGTGCATGTACCAACATTGGAAGCAATCAATACTTTTCTTTAAAAACGTCAACTAGCTAGCTAGGTATACAAATCATTCTATTTCACTATCTATTTATACCCTACATACCTTCTTCCTTGCTCACGGCTAACATCAACACCTACCTACCTACCTATGTATGTAACTTAGGTTATGTACATACCTACATTACGGGGTTTGGCACACCCTGAGATTAAGGTCTGGCAGAAATTAAACTCTGTGATTACTATTAAAAGTCTATAGAACATACGTTAAAAGGCTTTTTAACTATATTTTAAAGTAGAACGTGCGGTTAACACACTTTCCTAAGCCCGGCCAAAACCTGTACATGTAATGTATGAAACCTACATACATCACGTGACCTTCACAACGTCACCTGACATCATCCGTTACCCCCCTCAAAATAATAGGTTTCAAGATACGAGTACCTATGTACAGAAAAGTATATATGTATATGTACTTTTTCCGTCTTACTGGCGTACGGGGATATATGTCTATGTATGTATGTATGGAGGGAGATTGTTGGCTCGTTGAATGTGTATAGGTTAGTACATATGTATATAAAGGGCGGATTAGAATAAGGTTTTTTTTGGAGTGGATTGTTGTTTGTTTGTTTGTTTCTTAAATGATCTGTAGAGATGGCGTGGGGGGTTTTTTGTGTGTGGATGGTATTTATTTTTGGTTGGGAAGGGGGGGTTGGTTGGAAGGAAAGGAAAGGAAAGATTGTTGAAGAGGCGTGAGAAGGGGTGTGGATATGGAGGAGGGTAAGGCATGAGAGATAAATGATGGAATACGATGAAGATGGGAAAAAGTATAGTATACTTAGTTATGATGTGGTATCATTGTCATTTGCTAGAGGACATGGAATATATATATACATTATTAAGTCATTAAAAAAGAGTGTTTTCCTCATTGGGGGAAACGTTTTACGTCCGATTCATCTCACGTCATGAAGTCATAGCATAAAACTCAGCAACTCTCCTCATACCTTAAGCCATACCCGAACCTAAAAACCGGGTTCTCGGTATCAAACGGCACATCCTCACGACTCTTCTCGACCGCCTCCATGGAGCTCGGGAGATCGAACGGGAGTTTACCAAGGGGCTCGACTTTATCCACGCCATTGGCGCTGCGTCCAAAGAGGACGCTGAGGAGGTTCTCGGTGCTGGCGCCGTAGTTGCCGACGACGGCGGCGGCGTGCTCGATGATCTCGGGGATGATGGCGGGCCGCTCGAGGTAGATGTCGACGATGGTGGGGACGGCGGTGTAGATGGCGCGCTGGCGGGCTTGCTCGGTCGCGTTGTAGGCCAGGGACCCGTCGTGGTAGTTTGCTTCGAAGCCGCCGGGGCGCGGCTCCCAGTTTGTCTTCAGGCGCAGGATCGCGAGGTCCGCTTCTGCGGGGTTGGACACGATGGTGATGTTGTGGTGCACGAAGGTGGAGAGGACGGTGGCGTTGAGGTTTTCGACGTAGAATTTTGTGGCGGAGGGGTTCTTGAGGGGGAGGATGTTGTTTTTGTTGGAGAGGAGGGTGATGGATTTTTGTTGCGCTTCGTTTCCAAGGCGCCGGAAGTAGGTGTTTCCTACGATGCGCTCGGCGGCTTCCACGTCGACGAAGGGGTTCTCGAAGAGGCCGAGCATGAATTTCTCGCGGAGGAGGCGGCGAACGGAGGCGTCGATGCGCTCTTCGGAGATGACGCCGGATTTGACGAGCTCGATGATGAGTTCCACGCGCTGCTCGCCGCCGAACTGGTCAACGCCAGCGTCAAGGATGCGGGCTGCGCGCTGGAGCTCGGTCGAGTTCTCGACGCCCCATGCACGTGCAGGCATGTATTGTCCCAAGATGTAGGTATCGGTGATAAGACCCCAGTCGCTGACGACGATACCATCGAAGCCGAGCTCAGTGCGGAGGAGATCTGTGATGAGGCCCTTGTTGAAGGACGAAGCGACTTCCTCGTACTTGGTGCCCATGGGGCGGGAGTAGTATGGCATCATCTGGCGGGCACCCGCGGCGATGGCTGCCTTGAAGGGCTGAAGGTGGTATTCAAAGTTGTTGCCCGGGTATGTTGCGTTTTTGCCGTACGTGAAGTGGCTGTCGAAACCACCCTGAACAGGACCACTGCCGGGGAAGTGCTTCGCAACGGTAGTGATAGAGTGGGGCCCAAACTTTTCGCCCATGAAACCCTTGAGATACGAAACCACGAGTGTAGATGTGAGGTTTGCGTCTTCACCCATCGTCGTGGCCTGTCGGCCCCAACGGGGTTCGGTCGTTAGATCGATCTGCGGGTGCAGTGCGGACCGCACACCAATAGCCATGTACTCCTCCCTTGCAACCTCGGCGAACTTTTGCACAAGATCAGGGTCGCGGATGGCGGCAAGACCGATGGAATCAGGCCACTGCGAGAACTTGGTACCGGCGGCGATGGAGGCCCCGACATTGTCGGTGAAGGTGTGTCGGGGGTCAGACGACAGGGTGATGGGAATTCCCAGGCGAGTATCCAAAGCACGCTGTTGCAGTCTGTTGTACCATTGGGCGTTATTGCGTACATCGATAACAGATCCGACCAGATTGAAGTGCGTCATAAATTTTTCCCCAACCATGTTCTCCGTGCTGTTCCGGCGTGCGGTCGCATTTCCAAGATCCAGAGTTCCATTGGGTCCCAATTGAATTTGGCTGTGGAACAATTGACCTGCCTTCTCTGCAATAGTCATGCGAGAGAGGAGATCCTCGACACGATCATCCACACAGAGGGAAGCATCTCTGTAAGGGAGAGTGGAATTGTCATCGGATCGAGGGACAGCCAATGATAGACCGGACGGAACCATGCTGAGCATGAAAGAGACAATGAGGACCTTGCGCGTCCATCGCATGGAACTGAACACGGCCATCTTGAAAGTGACTGTGGCTGGTGTTGAGATTAGAGATTATAATCGTGAGGTGATGTCCCTTCTCAAATCGAAGAAATCCAGGCTGGCGGCTCTTCTCTTAATAAACATTTCCCGGGAGCTGCAATTAGGGCGCCTCGTGCGGAAATGATGCCTGGAAAATGACATCTACGCCCATTGTAACCCGTTCAAGCACGACTCGGACACCGTGAAAGTCGCCCACCCATCTACCAAGCCTCTAGAATCGTCCTAAGGATCCAGTCGACAGGATTCCAGTCCATCGGCAGTTCACTTCGGACGTGGGTCTCTCGAAGTAAACAAATAGTTTATGGCCCTCGGCAGTGTTGCACCGAAGAGCGGGCGACGATGGTTGTTGCCGAGCTGCCAAGTGTGGAGATACCAGATTTTGCAGTGAAGACGTTGGTCCCGAGAATCTGCCCATTGGTAGGGCATCAGTTCGAACCCCGCGGAATGGTGTCCCATGGGGAATAGTCCCTGTAAGCGTGTGGAGTAGATCGAGTAAACTTTTGACATCGCACGTGGAGGCTCGCCACAGCCGGGATATTGGTTTTTACCCGTAGAGTGGAAGAGAGGCAGGCCGGGTTCGCAGAAGCGCATGTGCATCAATCAATGTTTTTCGTTGTACTGTATACCGAGGCCCCCGTCGAGGCTCTTGCCTGGGTTGGGAACACGCCGGCGCAAGCTCCGCTGGACAATGAGGATGGTTTGCTTGGCTGCCATTGTTGACATCCACCTGACAGGTCGTGATGGGGTGACGTTGGTGGACGACTGACTGAAATGCATCGTCGCCTCGGCCATTTTTCGGCGGCTGTACGTAACTAGCGCCGTCCCCAGATCGGAATGCGGGCGCGTTTCTTCGGACCATGGACTCGGAGAAAACTGTATCATCCCAATTGTGAAAAAAAAAGGAAAAGGAAAACTACGTCTTCTGTGCATCAGACGATGATCAAGCCCCAATTGTTATTTTCTCTCTTCCAAACAAACAATCTAGTTGAAATCATGTTGCTTTAAGGTTCAGTCAATGTCGCTTACCTACATGAAGATCTGGCTATGTAATGAACCGGTTCCAAGAAACAGCTTAGCATCGAATGCTTTCCGGCACCTAGCCGGCAACACCTGACTCAGCTCTCAGTCTATACTTTGACCACTATCGTGAGTTAAAGCTACCAGGATTAAGCGACTATGCGCTGGCAATTAGAGGTGCGTGCAGCTTTTCACTGTTGGCGAGCATACAGTCAATAACATTGACTCTAGAAAGGGATTCGGATGTGAAGTTTTGCATTGCCTAGCTTTGTAGGGCAGGATCTATCTTGTTATACACCATCGAGGTGTAATTGTGCTTGTTGTCGACCTCTGGACGAGCAACACAAATATTTTCACAAGATACTCCCACGCATATTGAACAATCAATCTATAAGTCTATGCATCATAAATTTTCTTTAGTATTATTTTCATCACTCCCCTTGCTCTTCCACGGTCTAAGCAAAAATGTGCAGCGGGTGATTCGGCAAGTAGTGTCCCGGATCATTAAACCTCAGCCCCTTATCCAGCGCAGAGATAGAGTCCAGCTCTTCCTTGCTAAGATCGAAGCTCGTTACGTCAAGGTTCTGCGCGAGACGGTCTTTGTTGTTTGATTTGGGGATAACGGCGATGTTCCTGCATTTATAGTGAGTACAGAAATGTTGGAGGGAAAGGAACAGGAGCAAAAAACATACCTTTGCGTAGCCCACCTAAGCAAAACCTGCGCAGGTGTCTTCCCATGCTTCTTCGCAACCTTCTTCACCGGTTCCGCATCAAACAACAAATCCACCTTCGTCGCCTTATCCCTAAAATCCGGCGGTAGCTCCAGGAAGCTCTGTGGCCCAAACGAGCTATACGCCGTAATCGCGATCCCGTGCGTCTGCGCCAGCTTGATGAGCTCGGGCTGCACAAGGTACGGGTGGTGTTCGACCTGGAGGGAGGAGATGGGGTGCTTGTTGTATGTGTAGATGTCGTAGAGGGATTGCGCTTGGAAGTTGGAGACGCCGATGGATTTGGCGATGCCGAGGTCGACGAGGGATTCCATTTGCTCCCAGGTCTCGCGGATGGGGACGCGGGCGGGGGAGACGGTCTTGCCGTCTTCGGTCCACCAGCCCTGGTGAAGATTGTCGTGTCAGTTGCCTGTGAGCTGTTTTTCCGATTTTGTAATTGTGCACTTACAGCGTATGGCTTCACTTCGGGGTCCACGTATTTTAGGGCGCAGGGGAAGTGGATGAGGAACAGATCGATGTAGCCGAGTCCCCATGCTTCGTTTTGCTTCTTCATCATGGGCAACGCGTGCTCCTTGCTGTGATAGTTGTTCCATAGTTTTGTGGTGATGAAGATGTCTTCTCGCTTCACGATACCCTCGTTGATGGCACGCCTGATGCCTTCGCCGGCTTCCTTTTCGTTCTGGTAATCGTATGCACCATCGAACAATCTGTAGCCGGATTTGATGGCCTAAAAAAGGTCATTCCGATTACTTTCAGACAATTCCTGAACTACTCACATTGTACACGGTATCAGCGCAGGACTCTTTAGGGACTTTCCAAAGGCCAAAGCCTACCAGAGGCATCTGCTGTCCGGAAGCGAGTTTGATGGTTGTCATGGTGGAAGATGGAATGAAATATGTTTGAGAGTGTGATGAAAGCGGGAATGACTGGAATTGAAGTATTTCATACTTAAATTCAACTCATCTTAATTTTTGTTGTGGGACTAAAGTGAGGTCTTGTTTAGCAATGGATACAGGTTGATGCGTGTGATTGGCGAACTCTTATAATTTCCTAATCGGGCTATGGTGTTTGAAACTCGCGATACGACGTTGCCGGAGGTGTAGTAATCGAGCCATTTCAATTAGGCTTATTGGTCATATAGACTTTTCAAGATCCAATCATACAGCATTTTGGGGATTGAATTTTTGTCAATATTATTGTAGACACTGGCCGTCGCGTCGAGATCATGCCGAGGTTGTGCCACCGCATCCCCCCGCAGCGGAAGAAAAATCCGACGTAAAGCCGGTCGGTGGCTATGATTTCCCTGGAGAGTCATTCATTAACCACCTGCCACGATTTCGTAGACCCAGAGACTAGATTTCGCTGAGACGCGTTACGTTGAGCTGTATGGCCTCCGAAGAGCAAAGCAAGGCGCCGGAGCACACAGGGCAAGCTAAGCAGAAACGATCGCGTACGGGGTGCCTCACGTGCCGTAACCGCCGACGGAAATGTACGCCTCTAATCGATCTTGGCCATCTTTTGAATGTGAATTGACAACTTTGAAGGTGATGAAGGCCGGCCTAAATGCCAGAATTGCATAGCAAAGGGCTTCGAATGTCGATATGCTGCAGCTTTCCAAATCCTTGGCAAGAACAATTTCACTCCTGAAGTGACAACGAGCGTTCAATATAAGGATCTGAAGGTATGTGATGCGCCCCTGAAAAAGATCGATATGAATTATGGCTTTTCCTCCGACATTCAGGTCCAGAAAGTAACATCTTTAGTTTATCTCGGACGCTAGTATAACAACGGAGAACAAGGGTGATGAAATCGCGGATGGTAGAAATAACGAGGAAGTGAGCCATTCTGTCGGCGTGGTTGAACTGGAAGATCTGCCTACTACGAAGGAGAGTGAGCAGGTTCTCGAGTTTGATGCACTTGTCAGCCCCTCGGCGGAACGATATGAATTCGCTTTGCATGGTCTATTAGCGTTGGGCAATGGAAACGCAGAACCTACGAACCATCAAATTCAACATGCAACACCAAACCCAGAAGTTGATGAAATCGATGATATCCAAATAACAACCGTGGTTCCTTCTGACCCCCAGCATTTCTCTGTAACAAGCGCAGGAGAGAGACCTGATAGTTTGGAAAGAACGCAAAGTTGGGCATCTGGACAGACAGATGGCTCGAGGATGGTTTTGGGCGCATCGGAACAGCAAGCTTATGAATTGCTCAAGCACTATCGATATCGCATCGCTCCGTGGGTATGTAAGACTAATTCATATTAAGTACTGACTGACATTTGCTTGACAATGAAAGCTCGATATGGCGGATGCGCAGCAATATTTCGGTTCGCAAATACTGCAACGCTCAGTAAAGTCGACCCCAGTTAAAATATCGATTCTGAGGCTGGCCCAGCAGTCATTCCAAGCAAATATCATACATCAGATCAACGATTTCACCATGCTTGCAGATCTCCCTCACGAGGATACAGAAGAGCACTCTGTGCTGAAACCGTTGATACATGTTTTGGAGATGACGCGAGGAGCGCTTGCAGACCTCTCCGGATTCTGGTTACAGGCCGGCGGACCTGCTTCCTGGCAGTCCACCCTTGAAACATTGATACCTGAAGTTCGTCAGAGCACTGCCAAATCATGCATATTTTGGCTCATGGCAAGACTGCGTAAGTGCCCACAGGGAAAATCACAGATGAACGCTGACATTAGTTCAGAGCTGAGCGTGGCATTGACGAATCCGTATCCGATCATGGTCCCACTCCCTATTTGGACAACCCTCGATTGGCGCTATGCTGTTGGTGACACCAAGCAAAGTCATATTTTCTGGTATGCTCATGAAGCAGTAGCCCTCTGCATAGATGCCACAATGCTTTGTCGGGATGATGAAGATACTTGGCACCAGCAGCGCTATGGGAAAAACCGAGTTGAGTCGTGGAGAACTATCGTCTCCCGGTGTCAAGATTGGTATAAACACCGCCCGCGAGAATTTCAGCCAATCATTGAACTGTATCCACGCGATGGTAGACACTCAGAGGACGAATTTCCAACTCTTGTTTTTTCTAATGCAGCCGCTGTCTTAGCCAATCAGCTATACCATACGAGTATGTTGCTTTTGCTGCAGAGAAAGCCGCGCTTTGTAACCCAGGTTCAACCCAATTCCCCGGATTTTTCACTACTTTGGCAATCTCATAGGATTTGCGGGATTGCGGTCAATAATGACCGTTGGGATTGCTGGGACCCTTGTCTCGTAGCATCGTTCCTCGTAGCTGCGAAGACGGCTACCCACCAAAGCCAGCATAATATCATTTTGAGCACGCTGGCTAATATCCAAGAATTTACCGGGTGGAACGTAGCACATCATGTGGAGAGTCTTAAACATGAGTGGCAGCAGGCGGTAGACTGGTGAGAAGCGCAAAAGATTGGAAACAACCCTCATTTGACTTTATACCCCCATACCTGTTCGAGATCTCGGACTCTCCAAACAGCTGTCCAACCAGTCATCGCCTCGATTTGACGAATAGTTTTCACTACTACGGCCTGCTCTGAACTGTGACTCAAGAGCCGTCCAGCGATCCACAGGGGCTGAATAGCATTGTTCAAGCAACCTTCGTGAGGGTTGGCGATGGAAATGCCGCAAACACGTTTGGCGTGCCATAGAACCGAGGTTGTGGCAGATTGTCCGAGTAAAGCCTTCTGCTTGGGATTTGCACTCAGAAGAAGAATACATGATGTGTGATACAGTTGGTTGGATGATATGGCTGCCCAATAAGCGAAGAAGATCTGAGGAAACGGAGTTGAATCTATCGTAGTTACAGGAAGCATTTCCTGGGGTCGATACAGCGACCAGTTGGCTAGTTGGTTCCATAATTGACACCACCGGTCATTGAAAGCATCCGTGTTGCAGCCATTTTCTTCTCCCAGCTCGACGAATTTATTCCGTTCAGAAATGAGTTCACAAGTTTTCGCACATAGGTACACGGCATAGTTGGCGTACATGTCAGGAGAGTTCGAATTGCGGAACAGAGATTCGGCGACCTCTTCTGATGTATTTTCCGGTAGCCATTTGGAAGGTTTCAGTAGCGTGCTCTCAGTGCCGTCCGATATCAGGGCTCCGCACACATCTATATTGAGTTAGTTCCCTAGTGAAACTGACTGGCCTGTGACATGGGGGAGAAATACCCATTCGAGCATAACACCAGAAAACAGCTTGCAAAATGTCTCCACTAAAACCATTGACACCAAAAGCATCAAACACTGCGGAGCATCCTTCAAGGTGTCGCCGCCAATCGCGTGCACTGGCTGAAAACATCTCTAAACAGCATAGTATCACACAAGCGGCGATGACCTGCGTATTACGCGTCTGAAGAAGAGGCGTCAGTAATCGAATAGCTTCCTGATAGAGCTCTAGGCTATCAAATGTGGACTGCGTCTTCTCTTTACGCTCCAGCTGCCGAGCGCCAATGGCAAGTATCGCGTACAGTAGAGGAGGTGAGTCTTTTGCCAAGGCCGTCAGCTGTATACCGAACGCGTGATTACGGTCGAACATATCAAGCCAAGGGGCTATATTCGATACATAATTCTTGAAATATTGAACTCGTTTTCCATTGGCAAGTACCTGCTTGAGGCTGTACGAGGTGTCGGCACCGTGCGCTTCATTTTCCACTGGTGTTCCGGCCCGTGTAGGCGCTGCAGAACGGGCAGTGGTAAAAAGCAGCGATCTCAATTGTTCTTGAGAAGCAAGATAACTAGGGTCATGGGCAAACTCATCGATTCCCCAGCTAGTTGCTGGAGAGAGGAAGGGGTCTATATTCTCAAGGCTGTGCCCAGTCTCGACGGCGAAAGTGTGTAAAAAGGAGTGGATGAAATTCTCGGGGCCGCCTGTATCGTTATTGAAGCGGCGTCTTTTACTGGATGGTTCGTCCGCCATAATTCAGCGACATATGCGGAAAACACGTCAACGTTGACTAGAGCATGGATGAAGTGATGGATGCTTGATGCGCATCAATGTCCAGTTAGGGCAAGGTACATGTGATCAGACGCTCGGACCCCTTCGGCCCATTCGGCTCCGCCGAATCTTCGATCCATCCATCCGTGACTCAACCATCTCCATTTCCCACTCAAAAATTTTCACCTCTCCGCGAAGCGCGATGAAACAGAAAAGCAAAAAAAAATTCATTGTATTAAGGTCAGAGCGGGGCTTGAACCCACGACCTTGGCGTTAACACTCGATGTTATTAGCACCACGCTCTAACCAACTGAGCTACCCGACCGTTGACCCACTCGAGGTTCGTTGAGATGAATTGATGGAAATTTACGGCATAGTCAATAAATATATGAAAGCAAAAGATTTTCATCGAGAAAGAGATTCTATGTGACACATGAGTGGGTCAACCATTTTCGGACCGGCCGCACACAACTACCGCCAGCCCTTCTGATTTCGGCCTTCGCCATCTGGAACATGACTCTTGGGATCTGACATGAGACTTGATATTCAACATGATTGATACATGATTTTCAAAATACTATCCAACGCCACCTATGCAGATTTGATACCTTCTTCATTTACAACTCGACCCATTCGTTTCTGAGGATAGGATCGATTTTAAGTTTCTCCAGATACGCACTGATCTTCTCCGTCATGGGCTCAGTTTCAAACCCAAACAACTTATACGCAGCCTTGCAAGGCAAACTGTGGCCGAAGCTCTTCATGTTGATGCCGGCACTGGCGTACCTCTCCCAGCCATTGGCTGCATACGGTTCAATGACAACCGCGGGGAAACGGTGCCTCCTCAGGACGTCCCGCTTGTATTCCAGCGACTGATTTTCGAACAATCGCCAGCTGGGGAAACTAACAACGCGTGCTTTGATGTTCTTCTCCTGGAGTGCTTTCGCAACATTCATCGCAAACGAAAGTTCGGCACCTACGCCAATGAGTGTAATATCAGCGTCTTCAACTTCCTCTAAGACATAAGCGCCCTTCACCACCATGTCTCTTCGCGTTTGTGAAAGCTGTGGCAGCGCCTGTCGGGAAGTTGAAATGATTGATGGCGTGTTCTTTGCTTCGATGGCTACAGTCCATGCACCTGCAACCTCCTCGCTATCGCCTGGACGAATGTACAATATGTTCGGCATGGCTCTGTACAAATTTGCAAGTTCGATTGGCTGGTGTGTGGGGCCGTCCTCACCAGTTCCGATCGAATCGTGCGTCGCAACGTGGATTACCTGGAGGTGCTGCAGTGCCCCCATTCGCACCGCCGGCGCTGCATAGAGATAGAACATGAAGAAAGACGAGGTGACTGGGATGATGGTGTTCGGTGCGTAAGCCGCGAGACCATTTGAAATAGCAGCCATAGCATGCTCACGAATGCCGTAATGAATATATCGACCACTGTAGTTTCCGACACTACCACATTGCGTCTTCAGATCGGGCTGTTTGCTGTCAGTCAGTCCCTGGTATCTTCTGAAAAATTAAAAGCTACTCACGTGCTGGAAATCAACTTTGCCCTTCCAGATCATGTTGACCGAAGGCGATAAATCGGCAGTACCGACCATGAAACTGTTGCATGCCTGCGCAATAGGGTTGAAGACCTGACCAGACGACGCTCGCGAGGGGACAGGTTTGTCGGGGAAAGAGGATGGAATGAGATCTTTCCAGCTCTCTGGCAGACGACCCTCTCTACGTCTCCGAAATTCAGCTCCAAGCTCGGGATATGCGGACTCGTAATCTTGAACTTTCTTCTCCCACGATTTTACCAACTCTTGACCGCGATCTGGTATTTCCCTGAAGAATTCTCGAACCTCCTCGCCAATGACGAAATGCTCTTCAGGGTTAAACTTATACACTTTCTTCATGTTTGCGACATCATCGGTACCAAAGGCGGCTCCGTGGGCGGCTGCCTCTCCAGCGACCTTGCTTCCCAATCCAATAACTGTCCGTACGTTGATGAAAGTAGGCTTCTCTGTGGATGCCCTCGCTTGATTAAGCGCATCAACCAGTGCCTCGATGTCAAAGCAGCCATCCTCGATATCAATGACATTCCAATTACAAGCCCTCATTTTCGCATTCACGTCCTCTGTGTTCGTCAAGTCAACACTGCCATCACAGGTGACTTGGTTGTTGTCGTATATGATGGTCAGATTGTTCAGCTTCAGATGACCCGCGTATGAAATAGCCTCTAGCGCAACGCCCTCTTGCAAACATGCATCGCCAATCATGCACCATGTATGGTTCGAAACAACATCGTAGTCTGGCGTATTATAGGTGGCTTGGAGGTTCTTCGTGGCCATGGCAAGACCGACCGCGTTTGCGACACCTTGACCAAGAGGTCCCGTGGTCACCTCGATGCCCTCATGCTCGATTTCAGGATGACCGGGGCAAAGCGCGTCGACACGTTCAGAATGGTAGGATTTCAGTTGATCGAGGGTCATATCTCTGTAACCCGTGAGGTGCAGGAAGGTATATTGAAACAAGCATGTGTGACCTGCAATGAATAAGTCCAATGTTGAGAATCGGAAATACAGCCTAAGCACACTCACCGTTTGATAAAACGAATCGATCGCGATTGAAGTAGTCTGGAGTATGAGGCGCATACCGCATCACATATTTCCACAACGCGACACCAATGGCAGCCATGCCAATAGCACCTCTGTGATTCGGCGGTTAGAATTTACGTCGACAAGTATTTTACGAGGACGATGCGTACCCTGGATGTCCGCCACCGAACTGCTGGCAGAGGTCGGCAATCAGGATTCTAAAGGTTTTGAGGACTATGTCGTGCTCTTTCGAAAGCTTCTGCACCGCTGCTGCTTCCACCTTCTCTTCTTTCTTGAGCTCTGCAACGACATTCTTGCCATATGCAGTGTGGCTCACGCCGTTTACTGCGGGTTTGCCGTTGGGAATGTGCATTGTGGAAAAAGACTTGAGATGGATAAGTTGAACGCCACAAACAACCGTTCCAAAGTATCTATTGAGATGGATTTCTCATAGACTTCCGAAAAGATTTCTTATTGTAGCAATGGATTTACATCAGTTTCTTTTATGCGACGCCCCCACGGGGTGCCTATCTAGGAAGTCCGGGGAACTTTCAGAGGGGTACAAGGCCCGAAAGGGTAAATACAGCCATTGTTAGTCAAAAAATTCTAAACACAGTAGTTAGAGCCACTCTCGTGGCCAATGGGAGTTGCGATACCTCCGCACCGAAATAATGCCTATGTCATACGACATTGAACATCGCGTCTCTCTGCAAAACCCCCGCAAGACCGCTGGCGGTCCGGTACTTTTGACAGGAGATTCCGGGATGCTATGCCCTTACAAATGCATCGCGTTGTCATAACGCGTGAGCCTTTTTTCGAATTGCGATAAACAGTCTAGTCAGAGAGGCCCTTTCGCGCCGAAACCGACGCTGGCTCTTTCATCAACCACACATCTCAAAGAATTAGGTAGAATTCGCAAAGAGCATCTCATCATGCCTTCCGCCACACCCAACGGTTTTGAGCAATCGAAACAGACCCCGCTCTCTACTCCGCTGCCCAATCCTTCACTGCAAGTTACAGCAGACCACCAGCTCAAGCAGGTGGAGGCACCAGTCTATGCCCCAAGACATGGCGAGGTTCTTCTTCACATCAAAGCTACTGGTGTATGCGGGTATGCTTACATCCGATTCTTTCTCTTCCGATACCTCACTGATATGGCATAAGATCGGACATCCATTTCTGGAAAGCAGGAAGGATAGGTTCCCTCGTAGTCGAAGGAGATTGTATTCTCGGGCACGAAGCCGCAGGTATTGTGCTTCAATGCGGTTCAGGTGTTACTCATCTCAAACCCGGTATGTCACGAATTCCCAATGTCTTTAAAATCGCCCAACTGACCCTCTTTCCCCAGGTGATCGTGTAGCAGTCGAGCCAGGCGTCCCATGCGGACAATGTTTTCTCTGTTTAGACGGCCGATACAACCTCTGCGAAGACGTCCAATTTGCAGGCGTATACCCCTACGACGGCACCATCCAACGCTACAAAACACATCCCGCGAAATGGTGCCACAAGATTCCCGATAATGTGTCCTACTCGGAAGGCGCGCTGCTTGAACCGCTTTCCGTAGTCATGCACGGAATTAAAACAGCTGGACTTTCACTCGGACGCGGTGCTGTGGTCTGCGGAGCTGGCCCCATCGGTTTAATCGCGCTTGCAGCGGCGAGGGCGAGCGGCGCGCATCCACTTGTAATCACGGACCTGGAACCGCGCAGGCTGGAATTCGCGAAGAAGCTGGTTCCGAGTTGCCAGACATACCAGGTGGATAGGAATTTGGACGCCGAGGGAAATGCAAAAGAGATTCGGAAACTCTTCAACTTTGAATCGGTAGGGGAGTATGGGGCGCCTGATGTTGTGCTGGAATGCACAGGTGTTGAGAGCAGTGTCATCACGGGCTGTTATACTGCGAGGAGAGGCGGGACCATTATGGTGATTGGTGTTGGGAGGGAGATCATGAACAATCTTCCTTTCATGCATCTTTCGCTCGCGGAGGTATGCTTTCTTTTATGCTGCAATACTCCCGTTGTTGAGAAATAGGAGCTGAAAAAGGGTCGAGATGGCGTTTTTTGTTGCTAACATGGTGATTTTAGATCAATCTTAAATTCATCAACCGATACCGCGATACATGGCCCGCCGGCCTTCAGTGTCTGGGGGGCGGCATCCTCGATCTCAAATCGCTCGTCTCACATACGTACCCTTTGGAAAAAGCGCTCGATGCGCTGCACACGTGCAGTGATCTCAGCAATGGTAGCATCAAGGTGCAAATCATCGACGAAGAGGAAAACGTGTTATAAAGCGAAATATTAAAAAGAGCGCGTCAAAGAATCATTTCTGTGCAGGAGTGGAGTACACGAGTACACGAGTACACAGGCTGCTTCGAGAATTGGGAAAGATACACACAGCATAGAGCTTGCCATTTTCTTGCTTCGTTCTTAGCGTTATCATGATGCAATCCTAATTACTAGTTGCTCGAGCCTTGAACTTGGATTTTAGTGTGATTTCATCATACACTCGTACGTCAAATCATATCCATCACTATGCGTCTTTAACTTGGACTTTTTTCTTGGAACGCAGTTCAAGACCAACGACCTGGCTGTCTTGCATCCACCAATTGCTACCACACCGTTCACCCGACACTCGACATCAAGCAGGTTGAACGACCTAGTAATATTTCTCCCTGCACTATACTATCTTGTGATCAAAATTCTAAACTAAATTAATCACCAAGTCCACTGAACTATCACGCGTTTGCGATCACTGAATCATCGATTACTTCTAATGCTTGAATCATTACTCGAGTGCCAAGCGCCATAACAGGCAGCCGGTGGCTACGATTCCCCAAAACAGTACGCATAACCCCTAGCATCCCCAGACTCAAATCCCCACGACTTTCGATTGATCCAAAGTGGGGAGACTACGGCGAGCTAAATCAACACAGTTAGTCTAGTGTAATCGAACTACCCCCGATGCTTCCACTTCATTGGACAGCAATCTTAGAAGCAAAACCCGGATCGCGTCCAGAAACACCAGGAACCAAGGGGAGCCCTTGTACCGCGAACCTCAATCTCCAACGCTCTAGCAAAAGGAGAGAAGTGCAGTCCAAGTAAGATGGCACGATTTGACACCTGTCCAACCAGTAAACTAATCCCGCATCGTCGGTTAACCTTCGCGGACTATACCCTATGTTCGTGTTAGAATCGAATGACATGCACCTCCTCCACACACACACCCGCACACGCGCGCGCACACACACACATCCATGGGGACTCCACATCATCGCGACACTCGAACCCCGGTATTGTAACTATAAAGTTGGACGATTATCCCTCTCTCCACGTTTTTCTCTGTCAGACCCACTCCGGCGGTGACAACTTTTCTGGGGTTAAACCATTGTCCTGGGTCCTGTTTATTTGACCTTGCATATCATTTAGAAATCAAGGAAGACGTGCTCCATCATATCCTGTCTTTTCTCGTTCCGTACATAACGTCCCCAGATTCAATTTAAAAAAGAAAAAGAAAAAACATACTCTCAAACCTTCCTTCCCTTCTCCTCCCTCTCCTCTCACCTTCTCACAAAACCCTCACCATGGCTGACACAAAACCCGCCCACATCGAAACCACCGAGCATATAGCAGGTCAAACTCTCCCCACAGCAGCCGAAAACACGCAACTAGGACACCTCGCCAATGCCGAAGAGCACGAAGTCGGCAAGCTCGCCTCATTCCGCAAGTACCCCCGTGCGTGCCTTTGGAGCCTGTACGCTGTGTGGTTGGTGCTACTCGTAAGCTTCGAGAACCAGGCTGCGGGAAGCGTCATCGGGATTCCGGAGTTCCGCAAGGACTTTGGGTATGAGGTCGTTGATGCCAAGGGTGTGAGTACTTGGGTGCTAGATGCGAAGTGGCAGGCGGCTTTTCAGGGGGCGCCGGTGGCTTCGTGAGTTTCTCCTCTTTTCTTGAAGAACACTGCTGTGCAGTGTGGTTTTTACAAAGTTTGATCATCGGTGTGCAGCGCAAACAAAAGATATGTAAGCTAACGTTTCGATTCTTGTGCAGAGCCGTCGTAGGTGCGTTAGGATGTGGGCAGCTTGCCGACTGGCTCGGTCGTCGATGGGTCGTCGTCATTTGCATGATCATCAGTTTCGCCGCCATCACCATGGAATTCGTAGCAACCACCAACGAGCTCTTCTTCGGCGGCAAGTTTCTCAACGGGTTTGCTACAGGAGCCCTTGCCTCCGTCACGGTAACATATATCGGAGAGGTAAGCAGAACATTCCTCAACTCTTCAAAAGTCAACCCCAGCGACTCCATTCAAACGATGCTAATATCGCGATGAAATAGGTCGCCCCCTTCGCTCTCCGCGGCATGTTAACAGCTCTCACGGCCCTAGCCTACACCTTCGGCCCCCTAACCGTCGCCCTCATCGTCAACACAACCGGTGTCTACGAAAACCGCTGGGCCTACCGCGCCGTCTTCTGCGCGCAATACGGGTTCGCAGCCATCGCCGCGCTCCTCTTCCCCTTCATGCCCGAATCCCCCTGGTGGCTTGCAGGCAAGAACCAGCACGCGGCTGCCCTCAAAGCGCTCAACGGCCTGGGCCACCACGCCCACGAAGCCGAGAAGAAGCTCGCCGTCATTTGCACGACGCTCGAGGAGGCGAGGAGAGAGAGCGAGGGCGTCACATACGCCGAGTGCTTCCGCAAGAGTAATCTGAGGCGCACCATTATCTCGATTATGCCACTTTCGATCCAGGCGTTGAGCGGTATTACGTTTGCGGCGAGTTACTCGACCTACTACATGCAGCTAGCGGGCTTCACGACGGTCATGTCATTTAAACTTCAGATCGTCCAGCAAGTCATTTCGCTCGTGGGAAACGTCATGTCATGGTACCTTGTGGACCGCGTGGGTCGCCGTAACCTTACCTTCTACGGCCTCCTCGTGCTGACTGCGATTCTCTTCGTCATGGCTGGCGCCGCGGTTCCGGAGACGCCGGTGGGGAGTAAAGTCGCCGTATCGATGATTTTGATATATTGCTGGTGGTGTACGTATCCCCCTCTGCCCCATCCCCTCCATCAACTCACCCCAAGGTTCAACGATATCACGTGACGCTATCTGACTGCGATCCGGACATCCTGAACGTAAAATCATAGCTAACCGCAAACCCCAGACAACGTAACCATAGGCGCAACAGCCTACACCATCCTCTGCGAAGTCTCGACCTCGCGCCTACGTGTCAAAACCATCGCCATCGGCCTGGCGCTGCAAAACCTGCTGAACATGATGTGGAGCTTCGTGCTCCCGTACCTCTTCAACCCGGACAAGCTCAACCTCGGCGGGAAGCTGGGATTCATCTTCGGCGGCTTCGCGTTTGTGTGTTTGCTGTACTTGTGGTTTTATCAGCCTGAGACGGCGGGGAGAACGTATGAGGAGCTGGATGAGATGTTTCATAAGAAGATCCCTGCGAGGCAGTTTAAGACTTATCGCACGGATGCTTTGGCGCTGGGGGAGGCGGTTAAGGAAAAGGAAAGGGGGGACTTTTAGCGGATTGGAGATGGTGAGGGGTTAGGTGGAGAGGCTGGTGTATATATGGTGTATATGAATAGTTTTGTACATAAATGAGTGATTTCCAGTTAGTGAAGGCCACCCAAGGCTTAGACATATCCCAACCGCCATCACGCTTGATTATAAACCCGAGCACGGTCCGTAGTCCTTGAAAGAAAGGCTCTTCTCCGCTCATATATTTTCAATGGTAGGTTTTTATTAGTCACTCCGTTCATTTCCCCAGAAGCAAACACGGAAGAGCGATGATTATTCTATCCATTCTGTTCAACAACAAAAGCTACACAATACCAATAACTCAAACCTGCAAAACTGCAAAAGCCAAAAATCCCAAGAGACCAAAAAACATAAAAAGCTTCCCACTCCGACTTTCCCTTTCCAATAGAAGGGTAGAGGGGTGGTAGCGTAAGAGAGAAGAGAAAGAAACGGGGGGCTGTGCGAGATTCCCTCCATGCCCATACCCGCATTAAAACATATATTACCCCCCAACGAAGTAAGAATCCAGAAAGCAAGAACAAGAACGAGTCCCAGGAACAAAGTTTCCACTCACTCACGAACTGATCCCACTCAACTGGAAAGAAATCCATGAAACAATAACCCGGATTCCTTTTACCAAACTCTTCAAAATCCTCATCCCAAACCAAAAATATACCCCGTAAGCAAAGTTCATGATCCAGAAACTCAAAACGAGCAGGCGGAGCAAGAAGGCGTATAACGTAGAGTTTGAATGGCCATTGCCAAAACGAGCCCTCTCTTGGCTTTTCCTGATATCATCCTCAATGATCAGGCTCACATCCATGACAAGAACGTCCGCCAATCCACTCAGCCGACGTTTCCAAAACCGCGGATCCACAACCTGGTTTACTCTTTTCCACAACATGTCCTACATGCATAGCATTGCCCGAAGGGGGTATGGGGTCCGGGAACGGGGCAGTCTGGTCGATTGGGATGCCGCTGCCGAGGTGATGTCCGCGGTAAGAGTCATCATAGAGTCCATTGCCAGCGCCTCGGTGCAAGGAACGAAACGTACGCCGTCCTTTCCGGGCAGGAGAAACAGGTAGAGTCTGGCCTTTGACGCTGCGGTCAATTTCCTCGAGTTGAGCCGCAAAGGGGAGCGCTTGTCCAGAGGCTGAGGAGTCCGCGTCGGGCTCGTCAGCGAACTTCTGAAGCTCTGCTAATACCTTTTGGGGAGACGTCGAGGTGTTCGAGGTACCGTGCTTGCGAGCGCGTGGCGCCGTCTTGCTTTTTCTAGGGGACTTGAACCACTGGAATGATTTTGGCAGAGATACGGGGTACATGTGGTACAGCCAGGGCACGCCGTACGTGTCGAGCGCAAAAGGATCAAATGGAAGGACAGTGCTGGCTGGGGCCGACGGTGATGGTTCCGAAGGAACGAACTCGGGTGCTGTTGCTCGCAAGTCTGACAAGGTGCTGGAAGCTAGGGAGTGTTGGCTATGTGTCTGTTTCCTACCGTGGGGTGCTTGGTCGATGATGCGGCCTCTAACCGGAGATTCATCTGAGATGACCTCTTTAGAAGTCCTAGCTGCATCTTGGATCGATTCTCTGTCATGAGAAGACTCCTTGCTCTCTATGAAGACATTAGTACAGGTGAAGGCAAAATGAACAAAAGCATAGAGGACTGTATACCTGAGCCCGTTGACTTTTTGCGGCTGTATATAACAGCTGGGTCTCTAAGAGCTGTGTCATCCGAGGTCGTGGCCTTCCCGCTGGATGAAGACATAGAAGGTGAACCGCCGTGGTCAGAAGCGACAGACTCAGAAAGCATCTTCCCGACAACTTCTTCCAAGTCCGGCTGTGGGGTAACAGATGATGGGCTTGTTGTATTGGTAGATGGAGTTTGATCGGGTAATTGTGTGAGATAAGACCTCACCAGCGTTCGTGTGTCAGGCTGTCGTTCGCGCTTTGCCAATGACTCCTGCGTGATGATAGGAGTAGCTCCAGTGCTATCCACAGTCTTGACATGTCGGACTACAGGTGGTGTTTTTGGTTGAGGTACACCTTGAACGTCCTTTTTTTCAGACGTTCTGACCTGTTCTGTTGGACTAACCGACTGTTTCTCGGCCATCCTCTTTGCAGCGGGCTTTGTGCGCAGAGTGGCGCGAGTCTTGGGCGATGATTGTAAAGTCGAATGTTTTGTAGGAATGCGCGGAATCTTTGATCGAGTTGGCGAGCCCGAGCTAGGAGTCGATGCCGATCCTGAAGCAGATGACGAGTTATGATCATTCAAGCCGGATGGAATTGTTAGGGACAGCTTAGGTGCGCGGAGCTTCAATGTGTTCTCCTGACCATCCAAGGCCTTCTGCTCCCATTAATCAGCGCCATTCAAATCAAAACGGAGAATGCCACCATCATGCTCATGAACATGGAAGCCTGAATTCCCCTGTATATGAAGGTGGTTTGGAGCTCGACTTACCTGTGGCTGCCTGACAGAAAGGTATTCGGTATTTCCCGTTGATTGGAGGCTATCCGATCGACGATGCCCCAAGCTCGAGACCGTTTTTGAAGAAGAGCCTGTAAGATGGAGTGGGGAACCAGTCTGGCCTCGTAGAGGCGATTGAGGAAGGCTAGTCAGCTTCGGCTTGGACTCTTTGCGAGCGAGTCTGCTCCTAGGCGTGCAAGGCGTGGAAGACGAGGGTGATGTAGGCTTGCTCTTCTCTTTAGTCAGGAAGGAGCTGGATTTGCCATAATCGACAGAGACACGAGCGCCTCGAATGGTCTTTGGAGGCGAAGTGCTTTGGGCCGATTTTCGTTTCTCACGCTCGGAGCTTCGAAGCTCTGTTTGAAGCTTTGGGGCACCGCGACGCGTGGGTGGTGTTGTTTGGGTGGACTGAGTCCACTCCGAAGGGAGCGGCTTGCGCTGCCTTCGAGTTTCAACATCTGGCGAGGGCAACATCTCAGAAGCAGACTCGATCTCGGCAACGGGGTCAGGAATCAAAGGCGAAAGGCTGTCGTCACGGTCTTCGCTGTCTGGGTAGACAGTTTCAAGGGAGGAGTTGCGGCTCCGATGACCATCAGAGTGCTCAGTCTCGTTGTACGTCTCGAACCGAGCGACCAGTTCCGTGACTTTGCCATCATGCGTAAGCTCCATTGACAAGGAAGAAGGGTTATCCAATGGAATGGCAATGTTAACATTTCTATAGGTAGAGGTATCAAGGAGTATGCTGGACTGCATTGCATCATGCTCCATGTCTTGGTGAGCGGAGCGAGGGATGAGAGCAGCATGATCAGGGTGATCATTCTGAGGTACTGTCGCCAAGCTCAAGGCACCACCGGCTTCTGTGGGTGTAAGAGTTGACATGATGAAATGCTGGCTATTCGAATGGGAGGAGGAAGTGGATGATGAGTATGTAGACGGACTCGCACAAGTGACGTTGGAGTTGCTGCCGCGTGAATAATGATTGTCTCTGTGATGACCGTAAGCCCATCAAAGTTCATAGAAAACGCAATGGCTGCATACATACCGCTGAAGCAGGTCAAGCTCTTTTGCTCGGTCGCAGGAGGAGACCTTGTAGCACTCTGCGTGGCGACACCGCGTGTAATAAATATATCGATAACGACACATATTGGAGGGAAACAGCGTACAGCCCTAGGTTCCAAGCCAGTAATAATCCTGGGTAGTCTCCAAACGAGAGAAGGGGGAAGGGGGAAGAGAGAGGAGGGAGGAGGGAGGGGGAATGAGGAGGGGAGTGCAGCTGTTGAACTGTAGCACCGAGAAGGTGCAAACGGCAGAGTAAACAGCGCCAAGAAAGGGAAAGCGTAGCAAGTGACCCGCGTGCAATCAAAATATTTGATCAGTCCAGTCGCAAATATTGAAAGACTCTTCGCCAGAGTAGCCGAAGCAAACTAGTGAAGAGAAATACCTTAGTTTCTTCATCTGCTTTCACATAATGGTGTTACATTCAAGGGGGAAAAAGAAAAAAACGACGCAAGACAGACATATAATGAACATACATGGAGGGGCTCAGCGAAGATTTTTGGGGACAGCGCTCTATTTAGTCAAGACATGTAACCAAGAACCTAACAATATTGCAGACCCATAAATTGCGAGCATTGTCTTTTTGATGTACAATAGAAACCAGATGCTTAAAAGCGCCTCTTCTTTTTGCTCTGCGCCTGTTTTTTAGCTAGCTCTTCGTTCTTCCTCTTGAGTTCTTGTCTCTTCCTTTCGGCCTTTTCTTCCGCAGTTTCCTCTTGCTTTTCTTCGGTCTGTTCCACCTCGTCCAAGGTGGAGGCCTTCCTGGTGGATCTGACGGACTCTTGCTGCTGAGCTGTCGCTAACACATCTTGAACTGGTGGTCCAGCTCCATCCCCAGTTGTTTGTTTTGATTTTCCCCCGATCTTAAACGACTTTTTGGGAGGCTTTGGGATGGCCGCTGGTTCTTCCTCTGCATTGGAGCGTATGGGTAATTCAGTGTCGCCTGGAGATTTGGATATGTCGTCTGGTGTTGCCGAGGGCGCTCGAGTTCGGTTAAATTTACCCCCAATACGGAAGCCCTTGCTTTTGGCTTTATCCAATAGGGGGATATCGTCTTTTGCGTGGGGCTCGACTGATCTTTCTTCGGGTGGTGATGCTATACTGGGGTGGGGTTGACTTTGACTCTGGCTTTTTGAGATCGGAGCGTCGAGATCATCGTCATCGTCATCGGCATTCTCGTTATCCTCTTTCTCGTCATCATCTGTCGTAACATCAGCCATGAATTGGTCGGCCTGTTTTCTAGGCGGTAAAGGCGCATCCTGCCGAAGGTCTTTTCTAGACTGTCTCAACTAGTACGCTGGTCAGCAAAAGCATGCGTATCCAAAGCGAAGGCATACTTTGAAGTTCTCATGCGTCTCAAACTCGTCTTCCGTCTCGTCGTCATCTGTCTCAGAAGCTGAAAGTGCAGGTGCAGTAACCACCGGTTTTGCCTTCAGCCCAGGTTTAACAAGCTTGAGTTTAGAGTCAATCGTCGACCACCACACATCGCCGCCATCACTTGACTTGAGCGAGTGTGGAACTTGGGGTGTACAATTGGCTAGAGCTTCTTGAAACATGCCTAGAGTAGACACCGAATCGCCCTGCAGGTTGGCTGTTTTGGACCGCCACGAGTCCTCATCAAATTGGCGCAATCCGGGAACATGCTTAGCCGCCTGCTCGCGGGTTACAGCCCTTCTTCCAGACTTGATGCCGCCAATGCTAGGAAAGGCTGCCGCGAGATCCATATTGGCAGATTCGAATTGATCCGTCAAGCGCGTGATTGCCCTGTCTTTTTCCGATATAGTTCCAATCAATCCAGCAATTCTCTCCACCTGAATATGTGATGATACAAGCAACGGCAAGATAAGCTCATTTTTGAGTGTCACCTACATAGCGGGTACAGAGTCAGTTTAGAGTTCAAGTTGGAATGCTTCAATTTCAACAGTCCAAAAATGCCATGCGAAGTAATGACTGGACAGTTGGCTAGTTAACCTGTACCTGGAATAGGACTCACGGGGCTTCTTTTGCGCAAGTGGAACTTCCAGTTGAGGGAATCCAAAGGCTCTGGCAGGGTAATAGTAGTGTGAAGGATAAGGGTATCGGCATCGGCGTCATTAGTTTTGGTGATACGGCAGGTTGTGTCATGGTGAGTCTCTAAGGATCTTTGGATGTTGTCGAGGAGGATGGTGAGTTGCGTAGTGTCGTGTTTGCTGACCTCAATTGGTGATTGTTGGGTAGAAGCGCGAAGTGCGATCCCATCCAGATCCAGCTCTTCACTCCATATATTGCTGAGGTCGGTAAGGAAAAGAGTATATGCGTCCGAACCGAATTGAGGTTTGACTAAAAGTTGCGGAATATGCTCGTCGTTTAGTTGACCTGACAGCCGTAGCACACGCCAGCACGACATGTTACCGCGTTGACGGACTATGGTTCAGCGTATACAGTCAAAGATCTTTTCACAATAATGGAAAGGCACCAGATTAATTCATAGCCCTCTTCATGTTATATGTGAACAGCTATATGCAATTTATCTCACTCCAACATAGGAGGAAGTGCGAGGCAGCAGCTGAGTAAGCCAATATCTATACTAGCCTAATTAGGAATGGTGCATACGCTTCTACGTCACCCTGGTGAAGGACCGAGGACGTATCAGCATTCGGCGAATTCGCGACAGACAACAATTTTGACTCCTCACAAAGATACACAGAAAAGGGAGAAGCATGTCATCTCGTAACCCTCCACCGTGGCGCAACAGCCAAAACCGTGGTGATGGACGCTCCGCGCCCTCATCTACAGTACCCGCAAAACGCTCTGCAAACTCCCACGCGTACGAGAACCCTTCCAAACGCTTCACGAGCTCCACGAATGCACAGGAGGAGGCCTGGGTCGCCGACGAAGATCGCTTTGTGCTACAACAGGCGAAGAAGAAAGCGGCATTGCGCGTCAAAAGTGGCCGTGCGAAGCCCATCGACTGGCTGGCTGTCACCCTTCGCTTCGTGGATCCTACCAAAACCATGCTGGACGAAGAAATTGAGGATCATGAACTAGACATTGTGGACCCGGAGGGTGTGATGGAAGGTCTCGGCGAAGATGATCTGCTAGAGCTGGAGAAGGAGGTGGACAATTACCTTGCACTGGAGACCAACCGAAGCAATCGCGACTACTGGAACGTAAGCCACCCTTTACCCATATTTTATATACCATGATCTCACTCATATAGTCCCTGCATATTATCTGCAAAGACCGAAGACGCA
Organism: Periconia macrospinosa; assembly: GCA_003073855.1. Lineage (NCBI taxonomy): Eukaryota > Fungi > Ascomycota > Dothideomycetes > Pleosporales > Periconiaceae > Periconia > Periconia macrospinosa. The sequence continues at coordinate 76,292 of KZ805405.1, forward strand.
AGTTTCGCGCCTCAGGAGAAGCCCGGGGTACCAGTTCCGTGTCCGCCGACATCGATCGCCTACTCTCGCCGAAGACATACGAACAACTGGAAACGCTCGAGGTACAAGTCAAGAAGAAACTAGAATCTGACGAGCCCATTGATTATGACTACTGGGAACAACTTTTGCGCAACCTGCGTGTGTGGAAGGCGAAGGCCAAGCTCAGGAAGGTGTCGCAAGAAATACTTGGCGAGCGCTTACAAGCCTTGCGCAAACAACAAGAAGATGCGGCACTCACCGTCAAGGAGAAGGTAGAAGTTATGCTTTCTGCCGCCCGGGGGCCTGGGAGTTCATCCGGTACAGCTCTTCCGTACGATCCTTCGTTAGACCCCGAGCCTTCATTGAAACTCCGAGCCGCGGAGAAAACGCTGCCGCAAGTTGACGAAAAGAAGTTTTGGGAAGGCATCGAAAACGAACGCCGCAAAGTCCTGAAAATGGGTTATGTACCCGTACAAAACAAGGTGGAGGACACTTCAAGTAGCCTCACTAAGGCGAAAGCCACCCCCGTTGGTTCTACATCTGCCTCGCGATTCGCGCCTGTTGAAAAAGAGGATTTCTCACAGGTCACCATGGCTATGTATGAGAGGGAGGTGGCTCGAGGCGTGGAAGAAGGCGAAGAGGTCTTCACCGCTGAGGAGGAGGTCAGGTCTGCTAAGCCATACAAGGCCAGGAAACCGCGCTATTTCAACCGGGTACAAATGGGCTACGAATGGAACAAATACAACCAGACGCATTATGATCATGATAACCCTCCCCCCAAGGTCGTCCAGGGGTACAAGTTCAATGTCTTCTACCCTGACCTCATCGATAAATCAAAGGCACCAACGTACAAAATCGAACGTGAGAATGGTAGGCGTCGTGGTGAGTCATTTGCGCCCGCTGGCGAAGACGATACATGCCTAATCCGCTTCATTGCTGGACCACCTTACGAAGACATTGCATTCCGCATCGTGGACAAAGAATGGGACTACAGCGCAAAAAGGGAGCGCGGGTTCAAAAGCAGTTTCGACAAGGTACGTCAAAGATATCCACATTGTGTAATCTGCGATGTTGGGCTGAGGCTAACGTTCACTAGGGAATATTGCAACTCCATTTCCAGTTCAAGAAAATTTACTACAGGAAATGAGCGACAATCATCCTCGCCATAGCATTTGGCCAGACCGCTGATTAGAGCGTGCGGAAGTATAAGTCGTCTGGTCCACATCAATTGTGGCGTACATGTACACCGCTACAACCTACTATCTTCACTAGCCTACGTCACTTTAATGAAATAGGGATCACTGATCTTATCAAACTGTCATGAGATTGAAAGAATCGACCCTGATGGTCTCTCAGAGTGTACAGTGTTCCCAAAGTTCCATCCGCTCATTAAATGCTACATCGTACCAGCGCATCTACACATCTTCTACCACGTGTTGATTTTATTCTTGATTACTGAGATGGGGGAGTCCTATCAAGTACAACTATGGGTGCTAGCATGATACAGGAGAGTGCGATAACATGTCATGGTAAGGGTGCTTGTACGGCTATTTCAACGATCAAATCGGAATTTTTGCACCCTTGCCACATAGGCACATACATAGGCAGTTCAAGACACACTGCTTCCATCGCAGCCCAGTAGCCAATGAAAATCATGGCAACGATACAACAATAAAATCGGACTAGGCGATGACACCCTTCACCGGATAAGACTGTCAAACTGTGTTACACTTACAAGGGTGGGCCCACGGCTGCTTATGGCTTTTCGTAGAAGCACGCTGCAGTTGGATCCAGGGCAAGCGCTGTTTCACATGGGCCGCTCTCTTCGCTACTCTGGAACGAGAATTGAGAGCGAAACAATAAGCTATTCTTAAGTTCTGTTTTATACATGGAATTTCATATTAGACATTCTATTTACCTAATTTCAGAAATACTTACATTGTTATTACAGGCATTTGTAGGCCAGGGAACGGCTGACCGCCTTCCACTATGCTGCGACCAAGGAAAAAAACGCCATCTAACCCTTGCAGACTTCTAGAAGCTTTGCGAAAGCCGGATACGTACAGTAAAACGTTTGAGGCTGGTATGTATTTGGATACGACTTTCAGTAATTTCGTACTACTGCATTTTCCCGCGTCTGCCTGGCCAGTCGTGTTCAATCATTTCTCAGTACAGAAAATGGGTCCGCCTTCGTGGGACACTGTCATTGACAGCGGATTGAGGCTTGGAGGTTAAGCGGCCCGGAACTACTCCGTTAACAGCGGTTTTTCGGCGACGGTGATCCTCGTGATACTTGCACACGGGATCGGCCATGGCATGCAAGTCAACTTTTTGACATCCCGTTTTGTGTTTGCCTGGCGCATTACTGCATACAATCCCCCATTACCATCAAGCGACTGCCAGTGAGTTGGCGACGGGAAGTTGCATTCGCGTCACAATGAAAGTGTCCGGTATCCAATCCTGCGTCGCCAGGCACCTTGTATGCCTTAGCTGTCACTTCATTCCGTTAAGAAAGCAGTGGCCTCCTTGTTCACCTCCTTCCTTCACTGTTTCTTGTTTCACGGACCGCGTTGGTGACGATCCTTGCCCAAGCCCAACATCAGCCATACGTTCCATACCCAGGCAGCCTAGTTGTAGTGAAGGGGCCACAGAATATGACCCCCGCCCACTCACCCATCCGATCCAACTCAGTGGATGCTACCGCTAGTGTCGATACCGTTGAACCACACAAGGACATATGCTCTACTCAAAATACCCCCGATGCCCTGCTGCCATTGTCAGCTCCCGATAGCACTGCAACATCGCCTACCATGAAAGCTCACTGCCTCACATCTGTTTCTACGCAAGAACCCATCGTATCTTACGAGGAGTTCGACACGCCCACCATCATGAAGTGGGAGCTCGACCATGAAACTCTCCTCAGCCACCCCATCAAGCAGGAAATGACTTACTTGGAACCACAACAGAGGATACCAGAGGGTTCGAGTTCGGACTATCACAATTCTCACCTGAATTCTTTGCAATACGACAACAACTATGAACTTACTTACAGTCCCATTCGCTCTTGCTCATATGACACTGATGCCAACTTCACTGGCCTACCTCGGGACCCTATTTTAGCATGTTATCCGCCGAACGCTTATCAATTTCAGCCAGCAGAAGCCATGGACTGTTCATACTTCAGCATGAACGGCAACGGCAACAACTTTTTGATGGGTGATGATTGCGAAGACTTCGGCTCAGTATTGAGACATGACGAGCACGCGGGATATGATAGAACGTACGAATCCGACGCGCCCATCCGGTCGTTGACACACACCGGAAATGGACGCGCTCTTCCTCACACCTACCCAACTAAATATGAGGACGTTACGAATGCTCAAGAGCAGCCATACGCGCAGTTGATATACCGGGCACTCATGGAAGTACCGGGTCACGGCATGATCCTCAGAGAGATTTACGAGTGGTTTGAGCGAAACACCGACAAAGCAGCTGATAAGAACGCCACAGGATGGCAGAACAGTATCCGACATAACCTCTCCATGAACGGGGTAAGGACTTTCCTAAAACTGCCCTTCACATTATGACTAACCGCACACAGGGCTTCGAGAAAGTAGAGCATCCTTTTGATGACACCCGAAGGGGGTACATATGGCGCCTCACCGAAGACGCAATCCGCAACGGCGTCAAATCCACAACCCGCTACCGCACCAAGCAACCCAATAAACGTACCTATCGCTGCCAAAAATCTGTCCCCAAACGACAAGCCTCCGGCGCAAAAGGCGGAGTCGCCGCCCGTCGCTCCGCCAAAAACCGCAAAGCAGCAAAAACCAGCAACGGTCCGTACACAACCGTAGGAAGAAGAAACATGTATCGATCGGTACCTAGTAGCAGCTGCGGTGGCGATACGACAGCCCTCACGTCGCCCATGTTCGACGTGGCAGACTCACCGTTTTACAATGACTCCCCCATGCTCTCGGACGCCGACTACGAGTACCACGAAGGGGACGACTTCAGCAACGCTTCAGTAGGAGGACCAGGCACATCCTCACCATCAGCCACCACCACTTCCAACTTTGACCTCTTCTCGGTGGCCGCAGGCGCATCGTACAACACGCCGCACCACATCTCCCCACTCTTCCCTCACGAAATCACTCCCTACCCCGAACCGACGCAGTTCTTCCAGCATCACAACAACGGTAGCAACGCCCAGCATAGCCATTCCGGCGTCGGCACAGATATCCACGCTCCCGACTTGCTCTTGATCTCCCCGTCTCCCGAAGACACTGACGGGCCGCGCACCCCGGATTCATTCTCGGGTGTCGGAAGGGGTTGTGCTGCCTGGGGGCCGACCTCGTCCGATGATGTGGGCATGGGTATGAGCGTCGGTGATCAGGCTTATAGTGACTTTTCCAACGGTCTTGCGTGATCATCTCAAACGTCGTGTACGAGGTACGCTGTCGTCTTGATGTATATGTGCGGTCGTGCACATGCCTTGTGTTCCTCTGTCGCGCTGCCCAACGGTACCCAGTGCCTGTATTGCATGATGATTTTGTGGGTCTGGAGTATGCGGTTTGTTTCTTTTTTCTTTTTTGGGGCTTTGAATGAAAAGGGATCGGCGCCGAGCATGGGTTTGTTGACTTTTTTCCCCTCCTATAGACCGGACCGTTTTTTGGGTTCTTTCTTTTCGGATAAACTACTTTGATTTTTTTTTTTCATTGCATGAAGCGAGGTCGATGCAAATGCACGAGTATAGCATTGTCCGTATTCCTCGTATGTTCTTGTCATACCTCGTTGACTCATCAGACGAATGAAAAGGATGCAGAACATGAGAAGTTACGTTGATATTCCATGTACATATATCGACTTGTTAGATTTGTCTGTGTACCTAAAGAGTATTTTCTTTTTCTTGGTTGGTAGGATAGACTTCTAGATCACGATCATCAATCACAGCTTTATTTACAATTCTTCCTACTTCTCTTGGTTCGAAATGGCATTGCCGCTGTCTTTCCCTTGACTGTGTTCTATGACGGGTGACTTTTGCGTAACACACCCGTCTCCATCCTCGTTCCTGTGCATCCTTTTTGTCATCAGAGGGTTCCAGATTGTCGGATCCTTCGACAGCCCTACCCCTACATGACTATAAACTAAACTACATTCTAAAAAAGTGGATAAACTGCGTCACAAAAGTGACTCGCCACCAGTATATGCACGTACTCTGTAATCAACCACAGATCCTTTCGGAAAACCATCCTCCGACCATCCGTGGGGCGACTCTGTAATTAACACTAACTGCCTCACATTCACATATACCCGCAGAGACATCCCGTACAACAACTGTATCTGCCGTATCACAGCAACACGCTCTCATATCTCAATAGGATGTTTTTCCGTTTCCCCCTTCTACCATTCCCTATCTATCCATGTTTGCAGGCACATCACACAGCTGACGGGGCGATATACGATGCATGCCGTAAAATGGGTTGATATGCTACACGACTATTTGTAACACATGGATATATGTATATGCACGGTACATGAGAGAAGAAAAGCTTTGTGTACATGAACATGCATGTAGGCATTTTGGAAAGAGATCCCCGTACGGGCGTGGGTAGCTGGGTGGATCGATGTGTGTGGGGGTGAGAACGCAGTTTGACTATGCACAGCAGTTCGTATCGAAGTTTGGATAAATCGTTTTTCAATCTTTAAGTGAACCATAGAATTGAATCGCAGTGTTACTGCGTCTGGGAAACCGAATCATGATTCGGTAAAATATATTTGGGCGCCTCATTGATTTGAGGATGTGATCCATGGGTGGACGAGGTGAAGAGAGGACGTAAATGTGCTAGGTGGGTTGGGTTGTGATGGAGGAGTGGTTTGGTACTGTAATGTAGGAGGCTGGCTTTGCGATCATATTTTGGCGAGCTTTGCGGAATTGATGCAGGGGTTTTCTAGGGTGAAGTCCCTGTATATGTGCATGTAAGGCCTTCGCGGTGGCTTATGGTATATAAAAGGGGATGTGTAAAACCATGTACCGAGCTCGTATCCGGCTGTACATCGAGCTCTCGATGCAGGGGGTTTCATACGTGCACACATGTGGCATGTGCTGTAGAGGATTTGTAACGAGTTTTTGACATTTAACGCACGGATGATGCAGCAGACAATAAACCAGGTATACCGAAAAAACAAGCTTCTCCGGTCAGATCTCACTTACCTAAATCTATCTTTTCTGCATAGACAGATGCACAAGAAGGATCGGAGATCCACTCTTCCCCTCAAAGCTCACCGAGATTGTGTAATCTACCAACCCTGTTGGGCGAAGTATTCTGGCAGCGTTCACGAGTGATATCCAGCCATGTGCTACCGATCATGGAGCGAGCGGGAAGTCCCGAAGACGGGAGGTGAAGCTTTGCGCACCTCGAGTCGGTATACACGCCAGGGTTGCCTCGGAACTTTTCCAGGGTGTGGGATGGGGTAGAGTCTGTATGTGCCGGCGTGCATTCTTGAATATTTGCAAGACTCATTGCGATCAAAGTTTCGGAGCGAGGGAGCTTTGGCGGAAGATTGCTGAAGATGGCGGTGAAGAAGAGGAGTGTAGATCCTGGATGATAAATCGAAGCTGCATGGCTGGGATAATGTTTTAGGTTTTGGGGATTCATTGCGCACTTACCATTTCTGATCACTGCAAATTGAAATATACTCGTCAGTTTTCTTCCCTTCTTATTTCTAAATAATGATTCCCACGACAGTGGTCTCTAATTATGGGGAAAATGACTGTATGTTTATCCATCTCTGTTTTTACTTTTTTGTCGCTTTTTCCCGCTGAGTATTCATGACAAGAAGAACGCGTCAAATCGAGCAAAGCATGAACCCGAACGAACTAGCATTAAGCCGCAATCGCAGAAATCTCTCATTGCCCAACTATTGTAGCCACAATACTTCCCACAGATATATTTCATATTCTCGTAAAATGTCTCTGTGGCAAAATACAATATCGTGTGGTTTGGCCTGCGTTAAACCGAAATCGCACTCCGGATACGAGACCACGGTGTCGGTTGCGAATAAATCGCAGATGGCTACCTTACCCTTGCTTTGGCTGGGATAGGAGTAGAGATGTGGCTGCGGAATGTTTTCCGGTGCCGCGGAATGTTATAGCAGTGCAGTACGATATAGGTCTGAGCTCTGCATAATACATTTTGGGTGTCCGACCATTTCAAAGAGATCGGGTGATGTAGGTTGGGCAGTCATGCAGTTAGCAATTCGCCATAGTAATCAGTAGTTAGCGAGCGATATCGCTTCAATCTTGTATGATGGGGTAGTTCGAAGTCACCCAAAATGTCGAGAACAGTGCTTGCGGGTGGGAACTAATACGATTCAAGGGTAAGGAAGTAATGAAGTTTAATTTTGTATGAAGGAGTACCCAACTTGCCAGGCAAAGCTCTCCACTTCTAACGGTTTCTCCACACAGGCACCAGCAGACGAACATGAACTGACCGGTACACCGCAAAATGCAAGGCTCCCATCAGTTCACCACGTGGATCCCAGCCCCCTGTTCTTGGGCTTCATTTAAAGTTCTACTGTGTACATAAGTACATACATACATTTTACATCCCCTTGCTCCGCTATGCGCGGGTAAAGGTGGAAATTGACAGGGAGGAAATGGTTCGCTAACGCTGGTCTAGAATCATACGGAGATGATGATTTTGTTATTTGTCTTGGGTGACATCTTGTATATCATGCATTATGTGGGCCAAATGCTGTCGTGTAACCATTGATGAGATTTTCGTATCCATAGACATGCCATGTTGCAGGGTTTACCTTGATTTTGCAGTTGCAATGAGGCAGGAGCGGTGATCAGTTTCCAACTTGGGAAAACTGGGATATATCACTTTTTCATCTCTAAGCAGTGGCGTCAAGCAGGCCGAGGCTCAAGGAGAAGAGAAAGTAAAATCAGTAGAGCCAGTGTTCACCGACTGAATCGGGTTCGAGTTTGAAGATTATTCGACGATTCAAAGGTAGCAGTGATGGCGTAATACGGACGACGTGATGAGACCCCAGCCCTAAAAACGGCTACGTGCTTCATTTATGGCAGCGGCGTATGCGCGACATGCGCTCTGGGTACCGCTACCCACAAGATCTGGCCGTACTTGGTAACTCTGTGACTTCCACGCGATATGCGCGACATACGCATCGCCAACTCGTGGTATATCCGCCCGCTATAACCGCGCGGAGTTCCTTACAGAAGATTCATGAAGTTGATTGGATCAAGCAACACATGCTGGGGTAGAAAAAGCAATTTGAACAGAATCATGGGAAACATACGTTCAGAAGAAAGGCAATTGTTCTTCGCTGTTGTTGTTGTTGTTGTTGTTGTTGTTGTTGTTTTTTTTTTAAAAAAAATAATAAGATCAGTATTCGGTCGTCATCTTCTCCGCAACCTGATCACCGGATAAGAGACGTTGAAAACTGGGGTCAAGATCCTCCACCAATCCTACGGAACGGCACGCACCACCTTCCTACTTTTAGATTAGCTCTTTTGAAGCCACAGTGTGGCGAGTGGGGTCCTGATTAATCATTTACCTCGGGCGGATAAAAAGAATATTTTTCTCCGCACAATGTTGATTTGTTTTCATAATCAATAGCTACCTAGGTATGAAGTCGCTCGACTAGCTCGTCAAAAGGGAGACTTATTGCGAGCCTAAGGCGTTATAATACGAAGTCTGGCCCCCGTGGCTCACTTAAAGCTGACTCTACATAAGCTGACTGGGCGAAGGCTTGACACAATGCACATTTCCGCTCTCACTGTCGTAGCTCTGCTACAAGCTTCACTAGTGTGTGCTTCGGCTTTCAATGCTGACGTACTCTTACCGAGAAATGAAAATCGGAGTCGGAACAGGTCCTGCACAGTCAAGAGCAATGGCAATGGCGAGGACGACTCCCGATTCGTTTTGAGCGCCATCAACGAGTGTAACAACGGAGGTCACGTGATTTTCGAAAAAGGCCAGAAGTACATCATCGGAACTGCGCTAGATTTGACCTTTCTGAAGAGTATCGATCTTGGTGGGTACTTTCATGGAGCGCATGAAGCACGTTATGTCTGACTTAGTGTAGATATTCAAGGCACTATCCAATTCACAAACGATACAGATTACTGGCAAGCCAATGCCTTCAATCAAACTTTCCAGAATGCGACCACTTTTTTCCAACTCGGAGGTTCAGATGTTAACGTCTATGGTGGCGGTACACTCGACGGCAACGGTCAAGTATGGTATGATCTCTACGCCAAGGACATCTACATTCTCCGCCCCATCCTATTCGGGACCATTGGGCTCAGAGGCGGCCGCATTGAAGACCTGAATCTTCGGTACTCGCCGCAATGGTACAACCTAGTAGCGAACTCAAGCGATGTTGTGTTTTCGAATATTAACATCGCGGGAGGGAGCTCAAGCAAGAATCCGGCGAAAAATACAGACGGGTGAGTTCTGTTGTATCAATGCGCGAAGGAGTCGGTAAAGGTGCTAACTGACAGGTAGTTGGGACACATACCGCTCATCCGACATCGTTATTCAAAACTCTCACATTGATAACGGGGACGACTGTGTTTCTTTCAAGCCCAACAGTACCAATATCGTCGTGCAGAATCTCATCTGCAACGGAAGCCACGGCATCAGTGTCGGCAGTTTAGGACAATACGTGGGAGAGGTAGATATCGTCAAAAACATTTACGTGCGTACACGAACATTGCCCCTGCATTAGCTCCAATTCCTACAGGAATGCATTTCAAAACACTTACCCTGGCTAATCTTTATACATTCCTAAATGCAGGTCCATAATGTTACACTCTCGAATGCTACATCGGGCGCACGCATTAAAGTTTGGCCCGGTATATCCTCCGCTCTATCGGGCGACCTTCAAGGTGGAGGGGGCTCTGGCGCCGTCTCAAATGTCACATACGATGGAATAACAATTTCCAATGTCGACTATGCAATTGAGATAACACAATGCTATGGGCAAAAGAACTTGACGCTTTGCCAAGAGGTGCGTTTTCTCTCGCCTTTACCTTTTTCTTTTTTCTATACGCGTTTCATCCTACTTGGTGTTCAATAATCACATTTTGCGGCATTTGTAGGTGGTCGTCATCTGATTACGTGTGTCCAGTATCCCTCTAACCTCACAATCTCGGACATCACCCTCCGTAACTTCAGCGGGATAACGAGCGCGAAACACGACCCGCTCATTGGGACTATGGTGTGTTCGAGTCCATCGGTCTGCGGGAACATCACAGTGAGCGATGTTACGGTTAAAAGTCCGAGCGGGACAACATTATACGAGTGTGGGAATATCGAGGGGCTTAAAGGAATGGTAGAATGTGTATAGTAAAATTCGGTTCTGGGCGCAGTGAATACCGACTTCAGTGCGGGCCGGACCGGATGTTGAATGGACAGGGATTCGGCAGAGAACCATCGCGCATCGCGAAGGCAGGTGGAGCCTCTAGTATTTCACTAAACCTTATGCAAGGCGCGCACCTCTTTCTGTAATGAAATTGCTCAATTTGGACCCTTTTGCGCATTCGGCGGCCCGCTCATGTTTCGCTTCTTTTTTGCGTTACTGATCCCAGGGACCAAGTACCTACAGAGCTCGGACCTTTAACTCGGAACCGAGTTGGTGTAAGCTAAGCGAACTTTATTGAGTTAAAGCGTGTGTGTATGGGATTCTTAGGAATTCCGAGATCCTTCGATGTTGGTGGAGGATGCAGGTAGCATCGATGACCAGGATGACTAGTCAGAACCATCGTTCGATTCGGGGGTCGCGGCCAATAGTACGCCAATTCGTAGCCTTCTAGAACCAATGCTCTGCCAAGATAAGCAATCTTTATTGTTTCGCTGAACACGAACAAATACCGGCCTCCTTCGGCTTTTACACATCGTATAGGGTGGAGCTGCAAGTGCTTGGCTCCCTACGCTTACATTCGATTGCCTTTTGGACGCCACGTGCACTGAAGGTAAAGATGTCGCTGAGTATGCTTAACTCTGATATTATAGTTCTTTACAGCATCTATAAATAACAATGGCATACCGCATACCTGGATATCGGTGCGGAGTGAAAGAGACTCGATCATGGAAGGCTCAGTCATAACGCTTACAAAAGAGATTTCTTCCACCTCTGTCATACTAATCATTGAATTCTTTTTCGAGAAAGGTGCATGTGTATCGTCCAACATTCAGTGACTCCAAGATCAGCCCTGCAGATAGTGTCACGCAGGTACGTGGCGTTTGCCATAGTCAGAAACGGCCTAGCCAACGTAAGCCACGAAACCTCTATGCGAACACGAGGTAAGGCAACCCATGTGTAGGCGGTATACCATATGGTAATTTGACCTGCAGCGCATACCTTGACATCGATTGAGGCTCAGCAGAGCGTCATAGCAAAGCTTGACGAGTACTGGCCCCTAAGCAGTACCGGTGACCGTGCGGTCGGTGACATGGTCACCAGAGAGCCAGAGTACCTCGTCACTCTTTCAATGAGTGGCTATTCCTTAATGAGACCATGCTTTTGTTTCACTTCTGATGGGATGTTGCCTGAAGTGGGGCGAGATGCCTGTATTCCACTATCGAGTTGGAAATCCTGCATGGGCTCATGACCTCTTTCTGGCGACTGCGTTGTTCTGGAGGCCTACAGAAGCTGAGATGGGCGTTTTTGGAGGTTCGGCAGTTGGGAATGAGCCGCGTGAGGTGCCTAGAAGGGGAGATGTCCTCCTCTAGAAAGAATATATAAAGGTGACATATCACGAACAATTCAACTCATCATCGCCTTCAAGACTTTCCTTCAATACCCTCTTTAGCTGAGAGTATATTATTCACAATGGCATTTTCCCGTCACTCTTTACTTTTGCTTCTAGCTCAAACAGCTACTTATCCTCTTGTGTCTGGTCTCACAGTACCAAGAGGCCTTCAACCAAGACAGGCATCTCCTGGGTTCACCTGCCATCTTCCAGATGGGTATGAATGGTGCAACAACGAAAACAACAGGAGCTGTTGGATGAGAAACACAGCAACTGGCAAAGAGTACAACATCGACACTGATTACGAGGATGACTTTCCTCCAGGTAAGTGTGATCTGATCTGCCCCCATCATGAACTGCTGATGTTGATGTGTGATAGGAATTGAACGACCGGTAAGGAAATCTTAGAAACCAAGATTTAATATTAGTTGAGCGGGACTGACATGTACTCCAGTACTGGATCGAAGTTGGACAGGCAGATATTTCTCCCGATGGAGTTCTCAAGAAAGCGGCACAAACTATCAATGGCACTTACCCTGGGCCACTGATCGAAGCTTGCTGGGGTGATACCCTTGTTGTCAACGTGAAAAACACATTGCCCTCCAATGGAACAACAATTCACTGGCAGTAAGTTCGATGACCGGATTATGCAACCTGTCAGACTAACATATCGTAGCGGGTTGAGAATGCTCAATCAGAACGAACAGGATGGCGTGAATGGTAAGAACTCAGTAACCACACTCAGACAGTAACATTCTAACAGCTATCTCAGGTGTCACGCAGTGCCCCATCTCAGAACAAGACACTTTCCAGTACAAATTCCAGCTGAGACAATATGGACACACATGGTATCACTCTCACTACTCTGCTCAGTATACTGATGGCGTCGCCGCGCCACTTCTGATCCACGGTCCCCACACGGATGACTGGCAAGTAGAATGGTCACCTCTCCTTATTTCGGACTGGTACCATGAGGACGCCTACAAACTCTCTGGACAGTCCCTCAGTGCCCCACCTCGTATCGACTCCCTTGTCGTAAACGGAACAGGAAAATACTACCCATCCAATACCGGCAACTACTACGAGCGATCCTTCGAGCCCAACAAGAAGCACTTGATCCGTATCATCAACGGCGGTACAGACTTCCACTACCACTTCTCAATTGACAACCACGTGCTCAAGGTTGTCTCCGCCGACCTCGTTCCCATTGAGCCTTTCTATACCAACAGTCTTTCCGTCGGCATTGGCCAACGCTACAGTGTCATTGTTGAGGCCAATCAAACTGTGTCCCCCAACGGCGCTTACTGGATGCGTGCTGAATACAACGCAACCGGCTCACTCGGATGTGTTGGAAACCAAACCAACTTCCCTGATAGACCCTTGGCTCAGGATCCTGACCGTGTCTTGCAACGTGTCGGTATTATCAGATACGGCACTAACAGCACTGGAGAACCTTCCACCACTCGCTTCACCGATCCTATCGGCTGCACTGACCCCGACTTCGAGCCCCATGTGCCATGGACTGTCTCAGCACCGCAAAACAATCTTGTCACAAACACCTATTTTGCTGGTTTTGGTGAGATAACACACGGACATAATCGATGGGAGGTCGCCGACAAACCCCTTTGGCTGAACTTCTCCGATCCTACACTCAAGAATTTGAATAACAAGACATGGAACGCCGAATACAACATTCAGCCTTGTAAGCAAATCGCAATACCTCCGAAGAACGTTGTGACTGACCATGTCTTTGCAGATGACTACAACAATACCGAAGGCTTTGCTTATATGATCATTAACTCTGGAGGTCACGCTTTCAACGTAGGCCTCACCCCATTCTTATTTTCTTATTGCTTGCTAATCCTATCCAGGGGACCCATCCCATTCATCTCCACGGCCATGATTTTGCTATTATTTCCCGTGGCCCAGGAAATATCGACCCAACATCGCCCCCTGCATGGGACATGATTAATCCCATGCGCCGTGATGTAGCCATGTTGCCCAACAACGGCCATATAGTTCTCGCATTCAAAACAGACAACCCTGGAGCTTGGCTTCTTCACTGCCATATTGCATGGCATGCTGGATCTGGTAAGAGTTCTCCTGCCTTTCTGTATTTAGTCTCGCTGCAAACGCATATGCTAACTTTTATGATTTCAAGGTCTCGCTCTTCAAGTCTTGGAGAACCAAAGCAAGATCAACACGACCATCGGTCCGCATGAACCAATGGATGCGGGTTGTGAGAAATGGACGGATTGGATGGCAGACCACCCCGATCGCTTCAACTACGATATGCAGGAAGATTCCGGGATCTGATCCTCGACAATCTCCTCTTGACACTCCTTACCTTTCCTTTCTCTCTTATTTTCCCCCCTTCCGCTCTGTCTCACCTTTCTTTGCTGTGCTCTTTTTTCCTCAGTTCCCCCAACCCCTCTCATTCCTATTAAATACTTGATTGATTTCAATCTGTACATATTATCAACACGCGAAGTGTATGACACGAAGGATTAATTTGGTGGATACGAATAGCCTTAGCGGCCAGTATATTTGGGATTTCCTCTGTATATAGCTAGTTAGGAGATGGTACATATTTGACTGCTTTAGAGTAGAAGTAATGGCAGAATCATGAAGTAGCTCGTTTTCTCTTTTACCAACATTGAACTTCATGGTTTTGGTGTTCAAAGTTGACTGCAGACATCAATGATACGTCGTAGCCGAGACTCAGCTGAGGGGCTAAACCCCTGGTCGTGATTACGTGTTCCGCCCCGTTGGCGAAAATTCCGATGTGTCCGATACCGATGTGATATCGGCTCCATATATCCTCCGATTCTCCGTCGTCATTTATTCGTTTCCACTTTCCATTTCAAGACGACTTTACGATGAAATTTATTCGCATTTTGATCATCTATGTTTCTTACCGAAAGGTATCAGGGCACGTCTTTCTACCCGTAAACGCTCCTGGCGAGTCAATTGATGATACAAGTTATTCCTAGGATGAGTCATTTCGACTCAGTGCCCCACATGAGGTCCGCTAATCAACTTCGATCAACACTACATATTAATATTAGCATCAATACTCTTTATAGCTGTGTAGCACTCATATCATTTATTTCTTGATCATATCCTTTGACTAAAAGAGCTTAATATCGACGTTTCCACTGGCAAAGCACCTTAAAGTCACGAGCGCAACCCATAAATAAGGGGCGACCAGAAAGCGTATACACCCCCCTACCGACCAGATACTGAATCTATCGATATCATCAATTGAGATGGACCTCGATATGGACCTTGACCCTATGGGGTCTCAAGCAGCTCTTTTCAAGCTCTACACTCAGCTTGCCTTCGTTTACCCTAGATCGGAGTCGGCATCGAAGCCAGACATTATCTCTATCATGGATCGAGGACTAGAGCACCTATCTAAATCTTTCCCATGGGTCGCCGGCCAGGTCGTAAATACCAACACCAACCCCGCAGCAACACCAAAGTACAAGATCCGACCGTTGAACTCTACACCAGAACTGCTTATAAAAGATTACACCGAAAATCCCTCTGTACCGAGCTTTGTACAGTTGGAAGAAGCTGAATTCCCGATGAATATGTTGAGCGAGGATGTTTGGGCTCCTTGTGCGACTTTAGCTGGTTTGAGTTACGATCCATCAAGTCCTTCCGGCGGCCCAAACAAGATCGCACCGGTCATGCTCGTACAGCTCAGTTTTATTGAAGGAGGCCTTGTGCTGTGTATCAACTTACAGCATAATGTATGCGACATGATGGGTCAAGCTGCAATCATGGAATGGCTGTCAAAAGCTTGCCGCGGGGAAAACTTCACTAATCACGAGATCCAACTTGGACAGATGGATAGAACTACGACGGTACCCTTGATTGGAGAGAACAACTGGAACCCTGGAAATCTCCTTGACGATCAAATTTTGGCACCTCAAAACACGCCGGAGGAGAGCGACATATCCGCCACAGCACCTGCGCCAGATGTTGCTGTTCCTGAAACTCTCGAGCCACCAGTATGTTCATGGGTTTACTTCAACTTCAGCGCGACAGCTCTCGCAGGTCTCAAAACTTTCGCAAGCGAGACGTTACCGCCGAATTCCTCCTTTATATCCACAGACGATGCTATATCAGCGTTCATATTCCAATCCGTCTTGCGCGTACGGAAACCGCGACTTAACCAGCAGCGCTCTGTGAGATTTGCTCGCGCCGTCGATGCGAGACGCTACATGGACGTTAACTCAAAATACCCTGGAATTTTACAGAACATGACGTATACAAGCTACCAACTATCTGAGCTTCTCAACACTCCACTTGGACATATCGCGGCCGCCATGCGCGAGAAGGTCGACCCTGCTACGTCCGATGTCGCGTTACGAACACGCGCTTTGATAACGTATCTTGCTCAATCCCCAGAGAATGCGCTCAAAGTTAGTTTCACCGCGAGATTGAAAACCGATGCGGACATCATGTTGAGCTCGTGGGCGAAAATAGCGGCGTTCGAGTGGGATTTTGGGTTGGGGCTGGGGAGACCAAAAGCGGTTCGAAGGCCGGGGTTCTTGCCTGTGGAGTCATTGATGTATATCATGCCGAAGGATAAGAAGGGGGGTATTGCAGTGGGCATGTGTTTGCGCAAGGATGATTTGGAAAAGCTGGTGGAGGATATCGAGTGGACGAAGTTCGCGACTTTTATTGGTTAGGTGTCATTAAGTACAATCAGCTGTTGTGTCTTGCAATTCGCGCAATAAAATCTAATTCTATGAATCATATACATATTGTGCCAATGGGGTTCTGCAGAGCTATGGCGCTGACTAAAATGAGATATCCGGCTACTTCGCAATCGAGGAGATCGATCTCCGCAATACAGACATGATCCACACTTAGTATAAGGCCGATTTTGCGCAGTATATAACTTGATTCATATAGTCGGGATCGACAATAGCCGAATGTATGTCCGACATATGCACCGTGGCTTGCTTCACGGCCGTCTCACTAGGTGTAAGGTGAGCAACGGTTTGGAAAGCCACAATCCTTCAGGACCTTGCTTCTCAACAGTTTAGGAAAGATGTGCAAATTAAAGGAGGAAGCAAATTCGTACTCGTATCTGCTGACGCATAGCAGGGCTGACTGTGTCCAGTACATATGTATTCGCCGTGCCAGGTACTCCCCCCAGCTAATGTGGCAAAGACATAAGCAGCTAAATTGACCAATGCGTTTTTATAATTCTGCCACACACATATCCGAACATCATTTCGCTTGAGGTACCCATACAGATGCTGTAATATTCAAAACCCATACGGGGCCGACATCTGAGGACCGGGTGGCTATTTGATCACGTGATGTAAAACCGTCAGTCACCTGCACTGGAGTATATAGTTACTTTTTCATCGACAGCATTGGATTCAGTTTTTGATAAAAGAAAAGTTAAAACTTTTGACTTTTCATGCTCATCTAGTGTATGGGACGGTCAACTGGTGCCTTGCGAGGCTGAGTTCTTGGACATGTTGATCGCACACCACAGCCCCGCTTCTCAGCCTCGTCTCACTCTGCCATTCTTCCAAGAAGCGTTTCGCAAACTTCAAACAATGAATCTCCACATCTCTTTGTGATTCTACAGTGTAATATGTCATTTGGATTCTCAGTGGGCGACTTCATCGCCGTTGGAAAACTGATCAAAGATATTTCATCCTGCCTCCAAGACGCCGGCGGCGCAAAAGCCGACTATCAAGAACTACTGCGCGAGCTAGAAAGTTTGCAAAATGCCCTTCAGCATCTTGATAAGTTGCAAAATGAAAATACTTCGTTGTCTCATGACCTCGACTCAATAAAGTATGCGGCTCTCAGTTGTCGGCGACCGCTCGAGGCATTTCTCGGAAACATGAGGAAGTATGAGAGCACGCTTGGAGTTTGGAGCAAAAGCACCGTGATGAATAATACAGCAAAAAAGCTGGGCTGGGGACTAGGTCGAAAAGAAGAGGTCAGAAAACTGCAGGCCTACCTTAATATCCACATCGGCACCATCAATATACTCCTGGCAGAGCATGGCCTGGCGAAGATGGAGCTTGCATCAGATAAGGCTACCGCCGATCACCTACAAGTCAAAGATATATTGGAAAGCACTCGAGGCATTGTTGAAAGAATCAGTAGCAGCTTGAAGGTCCAGAACATGGTTGTAGAGAAGGTACAAGCAATGCTGGAGCGCATGTTCGGGATGATAAGCGGAGACTTGATAGCGTCTTACAGGTCGTTGGGAGATATGGTAGCTAAAGTCTGGTATGTGTTCATAGAAATCACTTCTCTCCAGTTTCAGCTAACACTCTTAGTGTTTCTACTCAGCAAAGCTATGGCATTTTGGTAGAGATCAAGAGCTCGCTGACTAGACCCGACACACGATGGACGTACTTCCAGGATCCATTAATGGTCGAAGACGCTCTTGGCTTCCGATTTCCAGTACCATCCGAGTACGACTTTGGCCTTCTCGAAGCTGTCATTAAGCAACGGTTCGTTTCTGGTCCTGGGTCAACGGAGGTCAAGGCCGGTAATTACGAATACTTGAACACCAGAAACAGTGGTCGGGTGATACAACAAGATAGTAGGCTGCTACCAGGGACCTCTATCATAATGGCTATCCTGGTAGTTCCACCTAAGTTGACTGACGCAGTTTGTCCGATGCCAAATTGCAGATCTTCGGAAACCACTGCATGTTCTGGTGGGGGAAGAAATTGGTAAGACGTGTTTTCGTATGAGATTCATGGTTAAAACCAAACTGCAGTATTATCCAACAACTGGCATCATAAATCCCAATTTCCATCATCTATGGTAAAGATGGCTAACAAATTCTCGTCAGTATCAAGTGCGGAGTATGGTTTTCACCCGCAAAGAAGAAATGGAAGCCACTAGAAGATCTTATTTCTGCAGTGTCTGCCTTGTCGGAGTCTTCGACTAACTACCGTCACTATTCCGACAGCAGAAAGCGGGTGAAGGCCGCAAATCCTGTGGGTGGAGAAATTGTCACTTTCAAGAATGTTAGAGTGTCATATGAAAGATTTCCGAACAACTCTGACACCAGTCCGGAAACTGAGAGTCTGCCACTGCAGGTTACGATTGACCAATTACGACCCGTCCTCCTAGGGGAAAATCTGGAGGCACCTGCGGATGTCTCAACCGAGGAGACATCACAACCCCATGCCGATTCTGGCATACCTTCACTTATACCAGATACTGAATCGGCCCATGGATCACGCATTGCAAAAAAATCTGTTATGTGGCCAGGCGCTCTTCTCCGCAGGATAGAACACATGTTTGCCAGCCATCCGGAGAAGCAGAAACAGTTCTTAACTCTTCTCCGAGAATTCTTAGACCGTCCAGTTTGGGATGCGTATTCAAAGCTATCAAGTTTTTCCGAGTCAGAGCCAGGCCTTTTGGATGATCTCAACGATTTCTTCCAATCCGCCGCAGGGAACGAGAGTTCGGAGGAAGAAAGCATGGCTGAAGCAAGCACAGCTGCCGTTCAGCTCTCAAACAAAAAGCGAAAAAGGTCGCTTTCGGGAGAACGCGATCATGAAAATTGATGGGGCGTATTGTGACGCGATTATTAGTATAGATATGTCTACAAACAATGTGTGTGTGTGTTTTTTTTTTTTTTTTTTTTTTTTTCTCCCCGGAAATATCACTGAAAATCTAGAAACACGTAGGAATGGAGCTTGTTAGTCCGGGGAATATTCTCCATGTTGAATTACACATGAAATGGCTGATTGTCGTCGCAATAGTACTGGTACTGATTGTGGGAATCACATATGATATCCACACAAAAAATACCCCGAGCGAAGGTTTCGCTGCCAGACGCAAGAAATTATGTTGATGATTTCTTTTGAAGAGATTTTGTCATCTGTGATCGGCAATGGGGGGCTTAACCACCGTTCCAAGACTTGGCGTGTTTCTCGCTTCACCCGAGACGCGCTCCGTTAAGCTTCTGCTATCTATTGACTACATATGTACTATACGACCGAGCGAGCTATCCTCTCTCGTCAATCGCGCTGACGGTAAGGTACCTGCCAAGCTCTCTCTGGAGAGAATATGGCGTTTATTGCCGCTTTCTGGAAGGTGCAAAGAACCGCACGTACTGTGATTCGTACTATGTAATAGCGTTGCATGGCATTCGCGTTTTGGTCTTGTTCCCGTGCAAGTAGGACGGGCGCGGCGCGTTCACATGTACCTGGTGTCTATAAAGGTCGCGTGTAGAATCTTGGGAACACCCCACAATTGCAGCTTTCATAAGTAAAATTCTTGAAGATGCGTTTCACGAACATTGGGTTGTGGTTACTTATTCCTAGGATTACGACTTCCCGCTTCTGTCCATTTGCTGGCCCCGTATTTCCCACGCCCAAGACACTTTCAACTAATGAAGCGTTCCAATCTAGTCTCACAAAGCTGACAACCAGCATTAAAGACGCGATTTCAAGTGGTTCTAGCGCCCATGGCCCTTTGAATGCCAACGATACATACTCGATTCAAATCTTCTCCGCTTCTGATCAAGGTCCGTTGCTTGATTTCCATCATCGCGGCGTCGGTGTGGTGAATGATAGGCCGATCGACGGCGATTCAATATATCGGATTGCGAGCACAACGAAAATTCTTACCGCGTATTTACTGCTACTCCAAGCCGGCGATACAATTTTCAATGACCCAGTTACAAAGTACTTGCCTGAATTGACTGGTCATGGGCACTGGAACGACATCACTGTGGGTGCTCTGGCGGGTTATGCTGCCGGCATAGTCTCTGACGGTAATTCCTCTCTCCATCTACGTTCATGCAGTATACTGACGCTCTAGTGTATGATACCGCCGGCATCTCGGGCGGTGGTCTGGGGGCAGTGTTTCCGGATGCCTTCCCACCGCTCGACGAGGATGAAATCTCTCCATGTGCTTATGGGAAAAGCGGCTGTACCCGAGCAATCTTCTTGGAGCATATAAAAAAGCGTCCTTCTGTATTTTTGCCAAACACTACACCAGCATATAGCAATGCTGGCTTCGCGACGCTAGGTCTCGTGCTGGAATCGGTGACGAAGATGCCGTACGCCGAAGCTTTGCGTAGCTTACTCGCCGATCCACTGCAACTTCGCGCGACGACCGTAGTTCCACCTTCAAACTCGTCGCATGGCGTTTTTGTTGGAGATGAAGGAATATCTGGGTGGAACAGCATCATAGACGGAGCAGGTACAGGAATGGGCGCAGCATTCTCCTCCGTGAATGACCTATCCGCAATTGGCCGCGCAATTCTCTCTTCGTCGCTCCTCAATACCAACACAACGCGCGCGTGGTTGAAGCCAACCACCCACACATCATCGTTAATAGGCGCAATTGGGCGACCCTGGGAGATTTTCCGCGCAACGCTTGGTCCGGCTGAGAACAACCGTGTTGTAGATCTTTACACCAAAGGCGGCAACTATCTAGGACATGGAGCCAATTTTGTTCTGATACCCGATTTCGATATCGGATTTGTGGTAGTAATGGCTGGTCGAGCAGGAACAGTACCTTTCGGGATCTCCGGCATCATTGTGGATCACTTGTTGCCGGCCATTGAGGAAGCTGCTCGCTTAGATGCCGACGAGACATATGCCGGCACGTATCGCGCTACCAACGGAGTGAATTCATCACTTACTTTGGCAACCAAGCGCGATGTTCCAGGTTTGGTCATAGAGAGTTGGATCAGCAATGGAACAGACATGCTGAGAGTTGTTTTCAGATCGCCGCCTAGCTTCCAATTGTACCCAAGCAACATCAAACTTGAAAATGGCGACACCAAGACGTCGTGGCGATCCAGTTATGCGTTCGTCGAAGACACGGGACCTTTTGCGGCTTGTCCATCCTGGGTAGCCCTCGATCGCCCGACCTACGGCGTGTTCGGCCTTGATGAGTTTACCTTTGATCATAATGAGGCTGGCAAAGCGACGGCGATTACGCCGAAGGCGCTGAAGATTACGCTAGAAAGAAGCTAGATATATAGGTATAAAATATAGAAGCTGTACAGAATTTTCTATAAGCACTCGTACCCGTAGAATGGAGGATTGGCTGGATAAGCCAGAGGACAATTTGACTGAGTGAGGCTTTTGAACCCAGCTGAGAAAATTTCACTAATCATTCGCCTTCGATAGTCTATGGCTACAAGAATTCAGAGCGACATTCCACCAGTATCACTGAACACGACAAGAAACGACGAAGAGGACGTGTATTTCGCGTCTCAGATAAGTGTTGTC
The DNA here is from genome assembly GCA_003073855.1 of Periconia macrospinosa. NCBI lineage: Eukaryota > Fungi > Ascomycota > Dothideomycetes > Pleosporales > Periconiaceae > Periconia > Periconia macrospinosa. The sequence goes on from KZ805405.1 coordinate 98,351, forward strand.
AGACAGCTGAACATCTCATATCACGAAGTGGAAAACTCTGTGATTGTTAGATCATTTTAGTGGATTCCATAATGAGAGACAAGTAACATTAAAACGTTTACCTTACGCGAGATCGTTTTCCTTCTACTTTTCCTTGCAACTAGGCAGTTCAGTATGCAGTTGCGAATTACCTAATTGGGACGGCATCTTTACGACGTCGTCGGGACAATATTATTTCTTGGAGCTATCCGCAGAATGTTTATGATGCTCGCTCCTTACAATACTTCTGCAGATAACATGGTCATCTACTACACCTAAGCCTAAAATTGCAGGGAGTAGGCCGAGTAGAGAGCTTATAAGATACACAGTTGCACTTCCACGAAGGCGCACGAAATAAAGTATAACGCTCCAAGTTTTGCAATTATTTGATTAATTATCTAAGGCCAAAACGAAAGAGCAACATCAATTACCCGAGTAGTTCGCCATGGTATGGTCACTGAAAACGCCATTATGATACCTCGTGCTCAATGTATGATCACTATTCTAAAAAGCTTTACTTAGATGTCAATTAGCAACAAGAACACAAATCATCCAGCCACTAGTAGATAACAAGGTTGCAGAAGCTACAATTTTGCCTCTTACGTTACCTCGCTTACCCATTGGATGTTGCTGATGTTTAAACTCCACTGTTTCATCCTTCAATAGCTCCTTCCTCGAGGCCATGGCATTTTTCCCGTTCTCATGAAGGATTTGGATCGTACCATTCTCACGTTTACGTACAAAGCCTATTCATCCAATATCCGATAGGATGGTACCGAAATACATAGAGAGAGCCGAGATCTTAAGCCGAGACATCATAATACCCGTACGAGAGTGCTTGAACTCGGCGCGCCGGGCCGTGAAAGCTGGCACATGACTTGCAGGTTCCCCTTGAGTGTGGAACCCTTGAGTGTGGAACCTGGATGTCCTCTACCAAGTATGTAAAATGTGCGCTAGACTGGCTTGGACATGAGACTGCGATACTCAGGTTAGCGCATCTAATTGAAGATTTTCACTAAAGCCTATGACCCCTCTTCGAACATGGGTTGACATGTCCTGGACGCACGGGCTGACCCCTACAACCCGCTAGGAAGTAGGAACTGGTACCGGTAGCGGCGGATGGCCCGCGTCCCTGCATCCGCAGTAGCGCGAACTTTAGCTCTCTTGCCACCAACCCGGCTCCAGTAAGCCCTCATCCTCCGACCCGACCGCTCGATTATGATATCCATCATCCTGAGCTCAGCAAATACCTTTACGAAAGCCTTGTAAAATTCTTCCACGAATGATTTGTTGCTTACGCTAGGCGGTGTCAAAGGATTTGGCGTCCTTGAAATGGGTATGGAGATGTTGAGAAGGCTGGCGTTGGAAGGATTCGTCGATGCATGTCAACAGCTGTGCCGTCTCGTATCACTCGTTTCCTAAAATGAAGGGTATGAGTTACCAAGGTTTTCTTGCATGCTAATTTTTCGAGTTGAACACCATTGCCCCGGGACAAGTCATTTACCGGCTATGTTCTGGATTCAACAAGAAGCATTTGAGGTTTCCTTATCTCGACCGGAACGAGTAGCTCCCATGCTGTGTAACAATTGAAGGAACTAGTCTTTCATGAGCTCTCCCCATAAGTGAGCTGGAATTTTGAAGACAGCAGGTGACAAGTCACGGAAGCTGCAAGCTCAACTCTTACGTCACCTCGCTCGCCCATTCAATTTTGCAGCTTGCCAATATTTACTTGCTTTTTTCAACAGCTGATTCATGAAGTAACTGCCGCTACTGACATGACAAGCCATAGCCTACGAAAATTTCCATCGTATGCATGCGGGTGTGCACGTTCGTGAAGATGAGGGGCTGCTTACTTGGTGGCGGCTGATCCAACCACATGGCTCGAGGACGCCTTATGTGTGAAGGAATTTTCCAGTACATCTTTCGATGTCACCAATTACCTTCTAGAAGGAAACTGGAATAGCCTGGATGTGTATGATTCTCGCCCTGCAGCCTAGTAATCGGATGGTTCGCATGTCGCTGACAGACCGGGACGTATAAGAACCGCTATTATTGCTCCCTCTTCGAATTATCCTGGTACAATAGGACATTCTTTATCATTCCTATTCTTCAATTGAAATTTCTCCCGGTTACGGAGCTTTTCATCATGTTGTCGAAGTACGCAGCAGCAGCATTGCTGGCTACATCTGTAAATGGCAAGCCTTTACTTGCCGCAGACGGTAAACTCGTGGCAAGACAGGGTCCAGGTTCTTACTACCCAGTCACTGGTGCCACCGGCGGTGTTTTCCCACGCCTCGAAATCCGCGATTTGGAACAAACTGGTGAGCCAGGCCGATTTTGATGCACGCTCAATCGTGTTGCTCACAAACTGTGCAGGCGAGATGTGGAACTTGTTCCTGTTGGCTTTGACAGACTTCGAAGCAATGGATCAGACAATCATTGATTCGTACTACCAGATTGCGGGGATACACGGAATGCCTTGGTGAGTTAAAGTTCTGCTGCTTACATGTCCTGTTTAACTCATTCTTCAGGTATCCATGGGATGGCGTAGACGTGGCAGTCAGGCCAGAGATGGGTTACTGTCCTCACAATCAGTTGCTTTTCTCGACATGGCATAGACCTTACTTGATGTTGTTCGAAGTGAGCACCTCCGATCTGGGGTTAGCGCATGTAGATGCTAATTCATTATAGCAAAAACTACAAAGCATTGCCAAGAACATTGCGAACCAATTCCCTAGTGGGGTAAAAGCAAAATACCAGGAAGCTGCTAACAAGCTTCGCATCCCTACATGGGACTGGGCAAAGGCGGTTGGTTTAGAGGAGCCGGTTTACCCCACTGCTATTTCGAATGTGCAGGTACAGGTCACTTTCCCCAATGGAACAGCTGCTACCATCGATAACCCACTTTACAACTACGACTTCCATCCTCTCGATAACAGAGAATTTAACGGGACTGTGAGTATCCTTTCCCCTTCGTTTTTGCGCCCGCAGATGCTCACTCATCATCCAGGGCTGCCCAGAGGGTGCGGGCATTCCTTCAGTCTGCCAAGGCTCGCCTCAGACAATTCGCCCTTCTACCGAAGAGCTTAACACGAACTTTCGCAACATCCTGGAGAGTCAACGCAGCTCCCTATTCACAGTCTTGACTCAAGGCCAGAACTTCAACTCGATTTCCAGCACCCAAGGTTGTGGATCGCAGAGATTTGGAAACATCGAAGCCGTCCACGGCCCAGTCCATACGCTACATTTCCCTGGTCACATGTCGCCTGCAGGCGCGGCCGCTTTCGATCCAGTATTTTGGCTCCATCATGCGTGAGTTTATGAAATCCTTGAGTGAGAATAGAAAGACTAAAAGAAATCCAGTACTGTTGATCGACAGGTCGCAATCTGGCAGGCGTTGAACACCGACTCTTATGTGAGTGAATGCTTTGCTTTCACACCCACATGGACGATCAATATGCTGGACGATCTTGATGAGAACTCTGGTAAGAGTGCATACCACCAAACTTAAATGTACCATGACTGAGAATTCGATCGCAGCACTTACTCCATTTCACAAAAATGCGGCTGGTGATTTCTTAACTTCGGCTGACGTTCGTAACATTGAAAATCTTGGATATACTTACCCAGACTTGATCAATACTTCTGAAGAACAACTCCGAGCCAACATCAACACCTTATACGGTGGACCTGATGATGGTGAAGAAGAATCGCAAAGCAGATCTGCACCGAAGACGACTTCATCTTATACAAAGTACCTGGCTGAGATTCAGCTTCCCCTCTACGCACTTGACGATGGCAACGGCGGATCTTTGGCGTACAATGTACTTGTGTTCCTCGGTGACGTCAGCAGCGATGCCAAGTCATGGGCCGCTTCTGACAGCCTGGTCGGTACGGCGACAACGCTGGGTGGTGTGAAGATGAAGAACGAGCAGATTGCCCCATACCTTGTGGATTTGACGTCTGCTTTGAATAGAGCCATCAAGAATGGAAAGACTACCTCGGAGAAGGCGCTCGACTATTTGAAAGAGAACGTCAGCTATCGCTTGGAAATCGTGAGTGGACTGAACGCTTTTCTAGAACCATGTTACTAACAAGTGCAGGGCGGCAAGGGAATTGAGAAAGAGAAAGTCAAAGCCTTGAGCGTGGAGTTGGTTAGCACCAAGGTCCAACCAGCGACGTCCACAACCGAATTTGAGAAGTGGAGTGCTGAATTTGAGAAGCACGGTTCTATCAGCGGCTAAATATTACTCCGTCATCATGGTGCAGTTGGGCTCTTCTACCTAATTTCCATCTGTTTCTGTTTTTGTACATGATCAAAACCATGCACGGCACGAGTTTAACCGACGGAAAACTTCTGTAATCTGTTAATAGTAATCGCAACACTGACCTCCACTACACTTCCCTTCATTCGCTTTTGTTGTTTTACCGATTTCATGACCACTAATCCGTTTGAACATATTGAAAAGCTTACGATGTTTGATTTTTTTTAACAAGTCTAATGTTGAAGCTCTCCTCAAGGACAAAAGTTTCCGTTTGAGGAGTTCGATTCACATCTGTCCTCATTGCAGTTTTCACGCTTGCTGCCGAAGGATTCATCTTGCCAAGCATAGATAAATGAACAATGCCGGCATTTCAAATAGTATCCCCGGATTATTCCCTGCGACGATCCCCAGCACTTTAATTTTTGCACCCATCAAGTCGATCAAGCGCACTATAAATCGAAAATGCGGGGATGAGCACATGGTCGTCAGGATTTAAACAAGCCGGCTGCGCCGTCTGGGGTAGTATTAATAGAGCTATGAGGACGCTACGGACGATTTAGACGTACCCTCTAGGTAGATCCATCCATTTCTGACCCAAATTTCTTCGCCATGAAGTTTTCCGTGCCCTTTGCTGCGCTTCTTGCATTGGGGTTACCAAGTGCAAGCGCCTCTACAATTCCATTAGACAAGCGAACAATCTATGGACCAGGAAGTATAACAAGTAAGTGCATCACCGCCACCCTGGGAGAAAATCTTACTCACAGATAACGAAGCACCCGGCCGCAACATATCCTCCATCTACTCCTGGACCTACGCAGCACTTGCCCACGCCACCAACACCATCTCCAACAGCACCTCCGAACTCACCTACCTCTGCGCCAACTTCAACGCCCTCTCCTCCCGCTACTACACGGCGTACTCTCAACCCGACGGCGACGTCGCCAAACTCGCAAAAGAGGCCATATGTTCCGCATCAACATCTAAACCCCCCTCCCGTCTCCCCGTCCCCCAGAACGAACTATGGTACATGAAGCTGTACACCGCAGGCATCTTCAATGTGCAAGCCTACGCTGCTAAAAGTGCGACGACTCAGTGGTACTTCGATATGTGCTGGTTCCTGGAAGCTTCGCTTTTGAGAGGGTTGTGGGCGCCGTGTTTGGATACGGATGAAGGGGGTGTGGATGTCGAAAGCGGGTTCTGTGCTACGGCCGGATATTTTTCAAAGGGGCCATTTTCGACGTATACTAGTGCTACACAGCCAGTGAGCGTGGTGGATGAGGTCGGCGTGTTGATGTCGAAAGTCATGGCACGAGTGTTCAGGGTTCTCGCTAAGGAGCCTCAGCAAATCGACTATGTATGCAACAACTGGGCGAGATATGAAGCGGGAGTTCAGAAAACGGGATTGGTGGCGAGTACGGTTAAAGAATTGGTGTGTGGGCAGAAGGAGAAGATTGTTGAGATGGCTAAGGCAAAGGAGGAGCTTAAGAGTGCAATGACGGATCTTTTTATATTCCAGGTGTTGAAGGCAGGAGATGTTCAAGGGTATTATAAGTACTTGTGTGAAACTTATAGTGCGGATGCGCTGAGTAAGTATGGGTTGGATGGGACAAAAGTGGTGGACGCTTTGTGTAAAGCTGCAAGTTGATTGAACTAGTGGTGGATTTGTTAACAAGATCATACATTTAGCAAAAGGAAACGTCTGAAATCGTATCGTATCAAATTCAAGTTTTCAATTCAGAACAGGCCTCTTGTTACACTATAAACACGTTTAATACGCCTTTGCTCCGGCTAACTGCAGCAGTCGGTCTGTGATGAGGGGCTTTTCGAGCGGTTCTGACCGGTTTTGAGAGCACACTTGCCCGTTCCGCATAGGAGGGCCCTGTACGCGAATATTGCAATGTGGCCAATGTGTAGTCCCCTGCCATGTGTTGAACATCTTAGCCTTCAGCTCATAATCTTCCTTCTTGGCAAACTTCGCCGGGGTCATGCAGATATACTGAACATGTCTGATTTTATCCCCCTGCGGAAAGCAAGCATAATGCATAGTGCGTGAATCCCAAAGAACCTAACGCAATATTAGATTTGAATGCATGAGTGGAGGGGTAACAAAGAGACATACCAAATCACCAGGCTCAAGACAAATCTTCTCGAGCTTGCAGCCTCTTTCCTCGAACCACTTGACGTCCTCCTCTTTGAAGATAAATAGATCCTTGAAATTCTCGTCCTCTGGAGGCTTATCATCGTGGTCGGCTTGCTCCCTATTCTCACGGAAAAATTCATCAAACAGCTTCGAGCTCCCTTTCATGAGAATCAAGCCACCATCGTTGGGACCATTCGGCTGGTAGTTCAGCAGGCCTTGAACACATTGCATTCCTTTCCGGTGAGGGCTCTGATCAGTGTGCGGCCATGGACTCCAAGTTAAATCCTTTTGACGGGGCAAGGTAATGTTCATTCCGTCGAATGAGCAGAGGAGCTCTTCGGTGCCCCAGAGTTTGCTGAATGTATCAATTACTTTTGGCTCTGTGCGTGCCTCCCATACGAACTTCTCGTGGGTGCTAGAATAAGCGAAGTACATGCCGCCCTTAAAGCTGACAGGAAGGTGGTCTTGGGTCCAAGTTGACTCGTCATTGGGGTCGAAACCACGCTTGAACGACTGCAGCCACTCGATCTGCTTCTTCTTGTAGTATTCAGCGCGTTCAGGTGTGATGACGCCCTTCACTATGGCTGAGCCGTCCCTATGGAAATCATCTCGCCAATCCCCGTACTTCGAACCATCATGCTGGATCAGATCAACTCCCGAATCCGGCTTAGGTTCTTCGGCGTGGGGTGCCATGGTATGTTTGATTTGAAGTGATGTTGAAGAAGCTGAGGGTGTTCAAAAACTAGATCTCTACGTGAAAGATCAATTGATTCGAGCTATGAGCCTTGGATATTCCGTTATAAGTACAGACCACTCCCGATGAGGGGTTCGGTATCGCCCAAGAAGTACCCCATCATACGTACAAGGGCTGCCGTTCATCGGGTGGAGCATTTTCCCACTTTCCGAAAAGTGCTGAGACACCGGGGTCTACATTTGTACAGTGTGAAACTTCGGATGTTGTGGGGGTGGGGTAGTTGTGGGGCAGTGAACTATCTAACCCCAAAATAGACAGGTGCCTCGGCTCGGAATCATCGGAATTCTCGGAAGTAGCCATGTGCCATTGCGTAAAAGATCTTCTGAAGTGCTTTTATCCCCCCAAAATACTATCGCTCTGGCATACAACTTCTGCGATTTTAAAATTCATACTCCTATAAGCTCCACTGACGCGAAACTTCAAGATCTCTGCGTTACATCAATTTTACTTTATTTTGCTAATTGTATCCGTCTATTGGAACGCCAACATGCCGGTCCCAATACAGGTTGCATTCAAGCCAATTGACAAACCTGAAATTGGCGTCAACAACTATCAAGGTTTCATGCCCGGCAAATCTGAAGTGCTCAAGAAAGGCGCCAATCCCTACGACGCGAGACCACTCGAATCTGATATCCGAATCGATCACGATGTCGAGATTACGATACGAGATGGATGCCGACTGTACGCAGACATCTATCGACCCGCCGACGTACCAGATGGGGGGAAGCTGCCGGCTGTTGTTAGCTGGTCATGCTATGGCAAGAAATATTCGGCATTGCATATGCTGCCCATCTGCGTTTGGAATTGTTGTGTACCGCGCGAAGCATTGAGCGGACTAGAGAAATTCGAAGGACTGGACCCAGTTGTCTGGTGTCCCAGGGGATATGCAATTGTGTCAGTTGACTCACGAGGCACCGGTAACTCCGATGGATCTATACCTCTGATGGGATCTCAAGATGCGGAGGACTGCTACGATGTGATTGAAGTACTTGCGGCCATGCCGTGGAGCAATGGAAAAGTCGGAATGGCCGGCAATTCTGCGCTAGCTATTATTCAATGGCACGTTGCATCGTTGCAGCCACCGCATCTCGCGGCAATCGCGCCTTGGGAGGGTTCTGGTGATATCTACCGAGAGCAATTCTGTCGCGGCGGGGTTTTTTCGATGTCCAATTTCGATCTCATCACAAAATTTATCATCAAGACAAACAATCCAGGGGGTGGCATTGAAGACATGGCAGAGATGTACCGACGCTCGCCAGTGTCTAATGCATACTGGGCAGACAAGAGGCCGGATATGACTAAAATCAAAATCCCGGTTTATATCAGCGGCAGCGACTTCAGTAGTATTCATACCATGGGTTCTGTGAGAGCCTGGCTGGAGCTGCCCCATGATAACAAATGGATCAGATGGGCATCATACCAAGAGTGGTACGAGCTGTACTGTGTAAAATCCGCTGACGCAGAATTGCATCAGTACTTCGAGCGATATCTGAAAGGAGTGGAGAATGGCTGGGAGAAAACACCAAAGGTTCGGTGGTCAGCACTCCAGTTTGGCGACCGCGAGGCTATTGATGATATCGAATTCGCCGATTTCCCGATTCCAGGAACAGAGTATCGTGAGTTCCATCTTGGGAGCTCAGGAATGAACGAGACTGCTCGAAGCGTAGATGAAGTGGTGAAATACAACTCGGAGGACGCAAAATCCATCGCAGAGTTCACCTACACCTTTCCTCAAAAATCCCGCCTCATTGGGTTACCGAAGGCGGTCCTTTATATGTCCTGTCCGTCTCACGATGACATGAACGTCTTCGTGATATTGCGAAAGCGAGACAAGAACGGTAAACTATTGATGCACCTCACTTTCCCATTCTCGGCTGTACCGTCCCATGTGAAGAGTATAGACGACATTCCTGAAAAGGAACAAGCGAGTCTCAACTTGCACTTAGGAAGCGTGGGAGTGTTGCGCGCGAGCCACCGGAAGTTTGATCCTGAACGATCTATCCATCCACAGTTTCCGTTCCATCCTCATACGGAACAGCAGAAGATACCGCCTGGCGAAGTTGTGAAGCTGGAGATTGGTATTTGGTCGATGGGTGTTGATTTTGATGAAGGCGAATCGATAAGTGTGCAGGTAAGTAGTGTATAAACCTTAGTATGATATGAGATGAGGCTAATGCTGGACCAGGTTGGCGGGACCTTTCCATCCATTGCTGAGTATACGACCTTTTCGGTGCCTCGCCCGGAGTCCGAAAAGAACAAGGGTGAACACAGGATACATTGCGGGCCGGAGCATCCTAGCTCCATTATCCTCCCTTTTGTTCCACTTTGATCCTCTAATCGAATGTCAATTTCCATAAATAATCAATAAAATCTTCTACATTTCTGACCAAGCATTGTTTTATCTACTTGTTGACGCGCCCTCTGTTCGCCTAGGCGTATCTTGCCTGCGCGACGCTACTTTGCACTCCTGTGATTGATCTTTCTTTTATTGTAGTGAATTAAGGCCTCGATATTACCCCTGCGCTTTTCTTATGAAAACCAAATCTTACAACATACGGAACTCGTCCTGTACGATTCCTATTCCACTTCCGAATGCCTCAAGGTTTAGTGATAAAGCCCGCTGTAAGGGTACAGAACAAATCTCACTGTTGATAGCTTCAAGCGCCGGCTTCAACAGCCGGCTCGTGTTGGTTTGTCCGCCTCTGTTGTGAACTAGCGTCCACTTTCCGAGCACTATGTAGTCTTCACGAGCACTAACCTCCCACGTGCTTTCATCGCGCGCGGGGTGCATACCTTCCCCGGATATGTACCCCGCATATATTTAATTCTATAGAGCTAAGAAATCCGGGGTAGTTCCTAATTTGAAATACCGTCCGGGATGTGGGGTAATCTTGGAACTGAGCACTTGAACCTTGGTCGGCGTAAGTGGGAACGGCACATTCTCACACAATAGCAGGCTAGAGAATGAAACGATCTGCTTCATATACAATCTTTATGATCCTAATTTTTGGAGATATTCACGCGAGGCGCGAAGCATCATTGATTGCTCTTCCAAAAGGGACGAGCGGGTTACATTCATCTTCTTATTCGCACCTTATTCTTCAAACCTTCCATCTTCCCCGAATCGACTAGACATAGGACCATCATTAGTCCGTTACGATGCTGAAAGAAGACAAAACCCTAGAATCTACAGTTGATCACTGTGAGACAATTGACGATGTGGAGACGGGGAAACCCACTGTTAAGCAGTCTGTTGCGATGGGCACTGTGACCCTAAACGACACAGCAGATATATTCCTTATCCCAGCTCCAAGCGCTGATCCAAGAGGTGAATGATCTCCGTGGGAGTTGGTTTCTGAAAGCATACTGACTGCTAAATAGATCCGTTGAATATGCCGAAATGGAGGAAGGTTTTGTTCATCATCTTAACCTCTACGTGTGAGTTGGAATAAAAGCTACGGCGATGCACATGTACTGATATGCAGTATAGTTTCATCTCTTAGCCTGTCTCTTGTATCCGGATTTGGCGGATTGTTGGGCTTCTACATCCCCATATATGCCGCCGAAGGAGCTACGTACGCCGATATTACAGCCCTGATGACATACCCTTCTATGTTTATGGGTATAGGCTGCCTCCTCGGCACTCCTCTCGCTCTCGCAATTGGCAGACGTCCCGTATATCTCGGCTCACTACTTTTGTTAATCGGTGCCGCTGTTTTGGCTGCTTTCGCGAAAAATTACGACTGGCACCTGGGCGCGCGAATGTTACTGGGTCTAGCAGCGGGTCAGAGCGAGGCTCTTATCCCTATGATGATCCAGGAAATACACTTCTTACATGAACGAAGTACGTTCCTGATGTGGCAGTGTGCAGTACAGACCATCCTTGCGTGCGTTTACATTCTATGCGCGTCCCCAATTGCACAAGCAATCGGACCAGGAAACTGGTATAACCTAGGTGCAGGTTTTTCTGCCCTAACATTTCTACTTTCATTTTTCTGGGTCCCTGAGAGCCGTTTCCGTCGCTCACTCACCGCTTACGGCCAATTCTCCCCAGAAGAAGGCGGTGAAGGCGATACGTCGAGGGCCACGGCTCCTGCCCCGATGCGCATTAGTGAAAAGCCTCCACTAGACACCGTCAACTATGCACCACGGACAATTTGGTCTGACATGCGTGTGTTCACCGACAAACCAGACTGGAAAGAAGGCTGGCGCGGATTCATCGTCAGTGTTAAAAGCTTCACATTTATTCTTTCATGGCTGATGCTTTGACAGAACACCTTCCAGGTCTTGTTCTTCCCTAACGTTCTGTGGGCATTCTGTTTGAATGGACTTACAATGTAAGGCTCACAATAGTGACAACAACTCTCCGTTTCTTATCTGACATAAGCAACAAGTGGTGTCAATATTGCTATAGGTACCACGTACGGCAAGATTGTAACTTCACCACCATACAACTGGTCGGACTCGTCGGCATCTTATGTGAATGCTGGCCAAATAGTCGTCGCACTAATTGCATTGCCCTTACTCGGAAACGGATCCGATTTCGTGATCAGATGGCGTGCGAAGCGAAACGGCGGTATTCACGAGCCTGAAAATCGCCTTCTCCTGATATGGATCCCGACTTTAATGGGCACCATTGCTGCTGTTTTGTACGGGCAAGCGGGTCAGCATCCTGAGAAGTACCACTGGTTTACCATTGTTTTTGCAAACGCGGCTTACCAATTTGCTTTTATGGGGGTGAATATTGCCGCCATCACGTACGTACTTGATTCTTATCCTACACGCGCAGGACCCGTATTGGTAGTCATCACCGCTTTCCGTGGCTTCGTGAGTTTTGGTACGAGCTTTGGTGTTGCTAAGTTTATTGAAGCTTCTGGTTACGATGGGTCCTTTGGCACTTATGGTGGGCTGACAGCCTTGTTGGGTTTGATTGGCATTCCTGTATTTATCTATGGGAAGAACATTCGGACGTTTACAGGCCGATGGGCTCTGAAAGAGAAGACTGGGCATCCTTCCATGTCATACTAGGTTCGATATGACAGGTCTTTTTGGTTGGTCTCTGAGTCACTATCCGAGATCTTCTCAGCCGGCAAGTCTTGGGAAGGGGATATCCTTTAATCGGACATAGAACGTTGTGTGATTCGACAGCAATAATATTGTTAGGTGCAATTTAATAAGCCCCTGCCCTTTTTAACCTATCATTGTTCAGTCGGATCAGGATGTGCAATGCTTCTCTCATGTACATGACCATCTCCGGCTCATTTGTGTCCCGAGAGATATATGTGAGAAAAGATGTGTTTAATCACGAAAGTATGAGTATTGATCATGACCACCTGCCGCTTGGCGTTTTAACACAAAATAGGGCATGAATGAAATTCACGTTGAAGATAACATTCAATTCAACTCAATTGACTTTCTAAAGCAGGATCCGCCTAGGATTGAAAAGAGATTTTATACGACAATTCAAACATGGAACTTGATCTTCTAGACATAGCAATTTCGGTACGCTCCGCAAGCATCAGCTAACCTATACCTTAATGTAAGGAATGCCAGTGAGCTTGAAGGTCCTCTCATCCATAACCGGCTTGTTAACTGGCTCAAAACGATTGTGAGGGTCGGCCTCGCCGTCTCGCCGTCCTACGTTCGAACCGGTGTGCCTTGCATTCGGCCAGTGGGTAGTGCCAACCCAGCGCTCGTACGCATCCTTCTTGCGCTTGAGATCCTCCTGAGTTGCGTCTGCTACAGGCATATAGCAAGTGTAAATGGCAAACCGCGGTTGGTTGGTTTTCGAACTAAGATTGTAGTGGGGTGTGCGTGAATCCCAAACTAGCAAATCACCAGGATCAGCGCACACCTTGACCCACTTGCATCCTTTGTTCTCGAGCCACTTCATGCCGTTTTCGGTGAAACCATACCATTCTGGAGTCCAAGCTGGAATACGAGGCTCATCTGCCATATCTTTATGGAATTCATCGGAGAGAAGATGACCTCCAGGACAGACGATGAGACCGCCGTCATCCGGCCCATTAGGCAGTAGGTTTACCAAGCCCTGGAGACACCTGAAGCCAGGCTTAGCGGGATCCTGGTCTTGATGGGGCCACGGTTTGTTGGGAGGGATATCTGTACGACTGCAGCCAATATTAGAGTTTGATCAATTAAGCAAGGTTGGAGAAACTGACTTGGGGAAACCAAAATTCACAGCATCAAAAGATACAATGAGGTCTTCTGTATTGTATACTTTTTCGAATGCTCCGACAACTCCTGGCTCTCCTCGAACCGACCAGGCAAAATCTTCGTGAGTTACAGCGTACTGCAGGCACATTCCCTTCTCCGTGATTGCTGGCAGATTATCTTTGTGCACAGTGGACAAATCGTTTCGGTCGAAGCCGAGGTTGCTAAGCACGTTAGATGTGTCGTACAAGTCATGCTGCTCAATTGAAACTTACAATCCCTCGAGCCAGCTATACATCTTATCGGCGTACTGATCTGCTCTCTCACGTGGTATAGCGCCTTTGATCAAAGCATATCCATCGCGTGCCAAATCATCGAGCCAGCTCGTATTCGCATCAACCTGCATACGCCCCTCATCAACTCCCTCGAGGGTCATGAAGCTAGTGTGAGTAGTTGTGATCATATCGATGGGTTTGTAGTATAGAAACAATGTAGAGTCTCAAGAAATCTGGGATAATTCTAATTCCAAGTAGCGTATCAACTCAAGAAATACGTAGGTACTATGGTCGTTACCAAATGCAGGGCAGAAGATCTAGAGGGTGGCGAACTTAGTAGTGCCCACATATTCCGAAATGCAAACATTCTCTCCCCCAGCCAACACTTGTTGTGGGGAAGTTTCATGTGCTACCCACTAAAACCTCTCGGAAATTGTGGGGAGGATAGCTATTTTTTATCGGAACTATCTGACAAGATCTTGCAAGGACCGAGCGGTGGACCAAACGGATAAGCTCGATATGCGCTTACCATTTTTGAATCATTCGCTATCAAAATGTCTTCCTCTCTTTTTAAATCTGCAGTATCGTCTTCGCTCGTCATTATCCTCTTAAGTCAGGCACACACAATTCCACAAGATGTCATCATCAATGCCATTCCGGATCATCATCGTGGGCGGCGGTATCGCAGGCATATCGGCAGCAATAGCTCTTCGCGGACCGAACCGGGAGATAACCATTCTCGAGCAATCTAGACTAAACTCTGAAATCGGCGCAACCATATCTCTGCAACCTAACGCGACACGAATCCTGCAAGAATCTTGGAAGTTGGAAAACGTGCGTGAAAAGGCTCGAGGGATGGTCGATAGCGCGTTCCGAGTCTATAATACTGAGGGAATTTTGGTAAACGAAATACCTCTTCTCACTGACAAATATGGCGCCGACCGGATCATGTGGCACCGTCAAGATTTACACCAGTATCTGAAACAGGCTGCAACAAGCAGTGAGAGGCCGGGACTACCTGCAGTCGTTCGTACCTCCTCGCGGGTCATCCATTGCGACTGCGATGCTGGTACAGTGACTTTGGAAAGCGGCGAGGTCTTACATGGTGACATTATTGTCGGTGCCGATGGAATTCACAGCAAGATTCGCACATTCGTTCTTGGCAGAGAGGTTCAAGCGCACCCTACTGGTATATCCGCATATCGTCTTATGATCCCGTCAGCCAAGCTCGAAGAGAAAAGCCCCGGTTTCTTCGCCAAAATCAACCCTCGCCATGCCTGCACAAGTATGGTGGCAGCACATGAATGCCGACTGATTATGGGTCCTGCTCGTAATGGCGACATATACAGCATAGTAGGTCTTGTGCCCGACGAACAGATGAACGAGGACCCAAATGGAGCATCGTCTTGGGTAACAAAGGGTGATCTTAACAAGATGTTGAAGACATTTGAAGAATTTCCAGAGTGGGCGCGCAGTACGTTTCAACATTCTGACAGCATTGGACTATGGCAGCTGCGCGACATAGATCCTTTAGACACATGGACACGAGGGCGCGTTATTCTGATAGGGGACGCGGCGCATGCAATGCTTCCCACACAAGGACAGGGTGCGAGCCAAGCGGTGGAAGATGCAGAAGCGCTGGGTGCATTTTTCAACGAAATAAACGACCGACCTTCAATAGAGCAGGTTTCTTCTCTCCTGCAGACGGTCTTTGCGTGTAGGTACGAACGAGCTTCTCTCATACAAGGATTCAGTCGGCAAGCAGCAAAGCCAGCGACAGATGAGGGCAGTAAAGAGATTAAGATGTGAGTTTTAGCTACGATATACGACGGATAAGCATTCATGCTAACCTAATAACAGGCGTCCTGATGAGTTTATGAACTATAATTGTATGTATCGCGGTGCGAAAGAATGGCAGCGGCAGCTTGAAATTGTAGTCTAGCAGGAACAAAGAGGGAAGTTGGAGGCTTTCTGTTTTTGTTCTCTTCAATACATAAATGAAATTTCGAAGGTTAGAATATCAAAAAGATCTTCCGTGCTTTTGTCGTGAGAAAATAGTAAAGAGGGACTCTAGGAAGATAGTGGAACGTAGACTTAAATACGCCAGATTTTTTAATACTCTACGTTAGGAACCTAGTACTCTTTTAATTAATTTTTAGAAATACATATTATACGTTTTAGAATACTACAAGTACTTACATAGCAGTAAAAGTATATTATCTAGAGGTTATATAGTATATTAGGTTATGTTATCTTCTTTTTCTTAAGTCCAACCTCCGCTGTCCTATAAGAGGAGGGATTCCCCGTCCAGCCCATGTTTCGGGAAAGGATAACCTATGTATAATGTGGCCCCGCAATGGCTAACTCCCCACTTTCCGAAGACTTGAAACCCTTGCGCCCACCGCCATTGATTATTCCAATCCCCACTCCCACTTCTTCCGCAATCCTTCTTCCCTCACTCATGGCCATGCAGGACGATGAATTTCAAGCCAATACGCGGACGTCTAAACGTCAGCGTGTGACAGACGGGGATACCAACTCGAAGGGAACGCTCCAGTGCCAAGTATGCTATCGGTCTTACGATCGCGCAGATCATCTAAACCGACACCTAGATTCACGTAAGCACGTGATATACCATTTAGAATCTACCTGACCAGGAGTAGATCGGAATCAGAGACCGTTCCAGTGTCGATTATGTCCGGCTGCCTTTAATCGGAGGTAAGATTGGCTTCTATCGCTATCACAGTCATCTTTCACTTCAACTATTCCAGAGACCTACTCCTGCGGCATCAGTCGACACACGCCAAAAATGCAGCCGAGGGTCAGGTTGGGCCTAATCGGACAGCTGAGAGAGCAGCCAAAGCATGCGATGCCTGTGTCTTGTCAAAAGTGAAGTGTGATAACTCTAGGCCATGTCAGGTATGTAGACACATATTCAACCGCCTGTAATAGTCCCGAAGGTGAAATAACGGTGAATAAGCGATGCCGCAAGAAAAATATTCAATGCACTTCGAGCACTACTCAATCTCGTTCCAGTTCATCTGCCACTCCTACTACTGAATGGGCGGTAGATGCTACTGTTACCTTCCCAACTCCACCAGATAATCCCAGCCTAACACAACCGTCTCTTGATGCCGACCCTCAAGGGGCAAATCAATTTTGTGTTGATTCGTTTCCAAACATTGTCAATCCTGACGCTCAAGCGCTTTTGAATTTATGCAGCGATGGGTACTACCAACCGCCCGGGATCCCAAGCTTTTTCGAGCAGATTATGGTCTCCGAGCCAGATTTCATTGCGATGGAAACATCGCAAGCACCACTTGATCTTATGACATGGATGCCCGACATAGATGGTCTGGGCGAGGGCGATCTGTTCGGCACCGACTTCGCGCCCACTATAGACCAAACCTTTGAGGCTCAAAGAGTGCTTGATGGCTTTTTCGTTGGCCCAAAAGACCCCATTAGCAAAGAAAGCTTAGAATCTGCTCAACTCCAGAATCGCCAAGATGCGGCTCGCATGAGACACGCGATTTTTCAACGATCCCCTTGGTAGGTTTTGGTATTCCCATTACCAAAGCGTCATCAATTTGGGTCATAGACTAACGCAGGAGATTTCAGGCTATGGGTCCCCTCAGAAAACCAGCATACATTCAGCGAAGATGACAAAATCATATTAGATGAGCGAAATGTCGACCTTGCTTCTTCTCCACACGAACCTTCGGCAGCCACTCTGAGTATTGCAGATCGTCTTTCACCACAAGCCCGCGATCGCGTTTTTCAGTTGGTTTCTAAAACTGCCCAAAGTCAAATATCCATCCCTTCGTTTCCTTCGGCGGATTGCCTCGATCGATTAATCAAAGTGGGCATTGCAAAACGAACCGAGACCGATGCTTGGATTCATCCTTATAGTTTCGAAAGCGAAACAGCCCGTCCAGAATTTCTAACGGCTTTGATAGCAGCAGGCTGTGTCTGTTTCGGGATACCCTCTGTCAGTCGGACAGGTCTAGTTCTTCAGGAAATTGTGAGGGTGGCTTTGGGCAGACTAGTGAGTAATGTGCTGGTCAGGAGGATTTCCCTATGCTGATATAGAATCTACCTAGACGGAACACGACAATAGTACTATTCGTGATTTACAATATCTACAAGCATCCATGCTCTGGCTAGACATAGCAGCTTTTTGCGGATTTAAAAGGAAGATGGAGATAGCAGAAAGCAGTCTGCAACCTCTCGTGACAGTCAGCAATTTATTACTTGAGCGCTTGCCTAAATCCATCTAACAGATTCCAGGCATTACGGCGAGCAGGTAAACTAGACAAGGTCTCTTACGTAACTACTGCTCCTGCTGCGCATGATAGTGAAGATATCCTTGAGAAGAAATGGCATAGCTGGGTAGAACATGAGTCTTACAAAAGGTGAGCTCACTGCATTGAAAGCCGAGATGAATGCTGATTATCAAGGCTTGTCTATCACCTGTTTGAACACGACATAAAGATGACTCAGGTCAAAAGTCGGAACCCTCTCACGTCATACGCTGAGCTGACTCTACCGCTACCCGCGTCTCGTGCGCTCTGGCTCGCTCCTTCGGCTGAGGCGTGGAGGACTCGATTGCTGAACACGGAAACTAAGGACGCTTCAACCTCTCTAAGGACACTTCTTCAAGATGATTCCGCTGTCAAGTGCCTACCGCCAAGCATAGATATTCCCATCGCCAGATCTGCATATCTCCACGGCCTAGCCGCACAAATATGGGAACATTCCAAACAATCCGCTTTGTTTGAGAACGGAACAGATGCATCTTCTCAACTTTGGTTACAGTCACGACAGCAAAAACTGTGAGTACAAGAATACAGACTGGTAATCAGACTGACAGAAGTCGCATAGAGAGCAATGCCTCCAAAACACCGACTTCACCATCGAGAACTCACCAGCTATTGCCTGTGTTTTTCATCAATTTCTGAAGGTCTCCCTGAATGTTGATCTCGACACAATTACTCGATTTGCAGGAAAATGTGGAGAGGAAGAGGCACATCACGCATACACGCAGCTCCAGACATGGTCATCGAGTAAAAAAGCGCGGACAGCTGTGTGGCATGCAGGGCAACTACTAAGGTCTGCAAGATCAATCCCACCATACCAAATTCGAGGGGCGGATTCATTCATGATTTACCACGCGGTGATGGTAATATGGACATACAGCATGATGCTGCGCGACCGTGCCATAAAGACGGGATTGAACACTCCCGCGCACGCGAATGTAGAAGCCGTGCAAAAGGAGAAAACTCCTATTATATTCCTGGACGATCAGCCTGATTCAAACCAGGAAACAGCGAATGCCTTCATTCTCACGGGCTCGGGGGTCCCATGCTTGCGCATAGTCTCGGATCATAGTCAGTCACTGGGGTCACCGGAACGCCATGAGATTTGTAGCGTCAAGATCCCGTCGCAGGTAATGAGGGTTGGAGTCAAGCTACTGGAAGCTTGCCATCCCAATGTGCCTCGCGAAAAAGGCCCGCCACTGTCGCAAGCGCTGTGCAGACTTATGGAGGAGCTTGGAGGTTTGCGATGAGCGATGAGCGATGATACCTCCCTGAAGAAAAACCTCAAAGTGAATGTGGTTGGTTCCCTAATTGGGGTTTTAGTACTTGTGCAGCCCCATTCACATAAATCTCGCAAAATTAGCAGGTCTCTCGGAAGACAGTAGAAGTTAGACTTAAATACAGTAGATTTTTTACTACTTTACGTAAGGAAGCAAGTACTCTTTTAATAAGCTTTTAAAAATGTATATTATATATTTTAGAATACTATAAGGACTTAAATACTAATAAAACTATAGTATCTAGAGGTTATATAGTATGTTACGCTATATTATCTTATTTTTCTTAAGTACAACTTCCACTGTCTTCTAAGAGGCAGGTTTACATCTCAAAATCTGTCACACAGCAGATTTTTACCTTCTCCTGGTCCAAAATCGGAATGAAGCAGTTATATGAATCATGTTAAACGTTGGCCTACGGCTACTTAATCAAGGCTCATTTGGCATTTAAGGTATTTTACCCTCCACGATTTTGATGCCCAACATTGGGGTTCACGGTACCTCGGTTGTTCCCGTTCCGCTGCACGAGTCATGCGCCTGTGCCGGCTGGTACTTGGTTTGGTGGTTTGAGCGAAGACGTGGATGACGCAAGCGCATCGCTATATCAAGGATATGATTAGCTGGACGTCGAACTATATGTGCTGCGATAATGTAGCATGCGTTACATGATTCTAGGCATCGGCAGAAGGTAGTTTGTTACTGTACTCTGGGATTGTGTTAGCAGTCGAGATTTCGAGAATGCTCAAGACGGGGAAAATTGCGGCATCGAATAATGGGAAAAGAAATGATTTTTAATATAGTACAAATAAAGTGTTTATACAAAGGGACTGGAACTCATCGCGCTCTTTGTACACTCCAAACGCCATATCAACGAAATTGTGCGGTTCATAATGCCAGGTCGTTATACTAGTGAAAGTTCATTCTACGCCACGACTCTTCTTTTCTTTAAGTGACCCGCACTTCCCGTGTCATCAAGATACCACGCTGTCCAGAATTGCTGTTACTCAGAGGTGAAATACTCTCCTCGCTTATCTTATCACTTTCTATTTGCCATGGGTCCTTGGGCCTCGGTTTCTGGCGTTGTGATGTGACGCTTACGTCGTAGGGGTCGCTGTCGGTCGGATTTCCAGTATAAGTTGGAAAACTCCTAAGAGCAATGCTTCTATCCGACTCGCTCGGCATGTCCCGATAACCCAACGAGACAGGTCCTTTGTAACCCGACGCTCCCCCTCCTCTCGACCTCCCACTCGATGTGATCCCGCGCGCAGTTTTGAGGAACCAGTTGAACAGTGGTTTCAGGGATGGCAAGGAGGCAGCAATGATACCAATTGTAAGCTCGATGAAGTTCCAGACGTTGAAAGAATTGTAGACTGTCCAGTCAGGTTCATCGAAAACATGCCACTGTCGGATGGCCTTGATTATTGCGGCAGCACAGGCGAACCACCCAAGCGAGAGGATTCCAATTAGTGAGATCTTGGTACGCATGTTGAGTTGCAATTTCCAAATGAGCGGGATTGGCAAGGTGGCGAATAGAACGTCAGTAATAATATTGAACGCTGCGTTATATTAGATGCACGTCTCTAATAGGGGAGCATTCAACTCACAGCTATTCATCAGACCTATGTTTCGGAACGTATAGATGGGATAACATCTTGCTGTTCCCGTCCCTGTAGGGGGTGGACGAAGGCTGAAATCCCACGCCGCGCGTACCGGGATACACTGAAAGATCAATGTGAGGGCGCAAGCGAGCGTCATGGCCACCACGAAGATGATTATTCCCCAGAGAAATTGGCTATATTTCCTTTGCGGAGACAGTCGAATGAGGGATAAGGCGATGGAGACCTTGACAGCGGAGACTCCTATCATGACGATGATAGCATGAGCGTAGTTGATCTTCAGAAATTCAGTGTAGTCTGTCGGACTGGCTAACATGGCTAAAAGGTGCTTCCCAAGACCATGCTGAGTTTCGATGACAAAACACACAAATGTGGCGGTTGTGCAAACCTGTCTCACGACGTTAAGTTTCAAACACTTGTTAAACGGGTCTTGGACATACCATTGCGAATATCATGACAAAATCATCGGATCCAGTAATCCCAAGCATTACACTTCGTACATAGAATCGAAGCCAGACTGTGATTAATGAAAGCGCGAAGAAGACACCGGTAATTGTGATAATTCCCGGTGCGTTGGAATAGGAGAGGAATTCGGGGGTAAGAGGGGTCCCAGACATTTCGGAGGCCTGCCTCTTCTCTGTACCCTCAACACCTGCTGTCCGGAGGTACATTTTTGGAGGACGAACATAGGTCAAAAGCGTTCAATTTACAATCGAGGTCAATCCTCCAATTTTGTGCCCAAAGGTACAGTTATACCCATCGCCCACTCAAGGGGCAGCCTTGGTGTTACGTAGAGTAGAGTGGCACGTGATTGGTAAGCATTCATGTAACGGACCGCAGAAAAGCGGAGAGCAGGGACATGGGGGGCATTTGCGCCGATCGAAGAATTCCAGGAAGGGGTTCTGAATGCACCGCATGGATCCAGTCGATTGCAAAAGCTTGATTTTCCCCCTCAATGGAACACGGCAGATGTCGTACCGCTCGTGATTAAATTGACGAAAACGTGGGAATTACTGGCTGCTTCACGTTTTCTCTCCTACTGAAGCGTACACCAGCACTGGCAAAAACCCATGGATTTCCTGAAATTGGTTGCCTGAGGTTGTTTCACTGATGATACGCTCTGTAGAGACGTTAGGCTACACGTATGCATTATTATGTAAATAAGCGCCATGTCCAACTGTCTGCCAATGTACTCACACAGCTAGATAATGACATTGATGCCAAAATAAAGTTTGGATACCATGTCGACCCATAGCAAGATCAGCAGGGGGCTGAGACGCATCAAGTCTTTTAGCTAGCACTGTTTCAACACGTGAGGCACACCTGAGTGCTCAAAACGTGGATGGACCATCCACATAGAATAAAATCTCTTCTTGTTGCTCTAAGTCAGTATTGGATCTAATTAAACTGATGGTGTTGATGTCCAATAAAGTTGCTATATTCCCATGGACGTCAGGTGCATACATAGATCTAGCCAAATCTTGTGAAGGAGTGGCAACAACAAGGGTAGACGGCAGTCCGCGCTGGCGACGACATCAAGAATAGGTAACCTGAGAGACCGTAACATGAAGGATACAACCTGTGATTCATACTTGTTCTACATGTACGCGTGATTGAAACATTTATCGAACATGACACTCTGCCTTGGCAAACTATTTTGAGCAAGTGCTTGCTTGAATATTCAGTGTACGCTCGTTGCTATCACACGATGGCGATTTTCCTCTGTATTCTTCTTTTCCTGGTTACGTGTAGGGGCTTCAACTTAAAGTAGTACAAATGTTCATTGGTTGAGGAATACGGGTCAACCCCACACACCATCCCACGTCTACCCTGCGAGGTAGCACACGTCGATTTCACTCGCCTATCATGCCACGCAAAATGTATAAGATATTGCTTGAAACACCAGGTTCTTCATGTGGATGCAGACGTCTTCTGGAAGACGCACTTTTATTCTGGAATGTTTGGCAAACGATGGGATAAAATTCAATATCCTCATCAACTAACGCCCCGAGTCAAGCACCCCTTGACTAGATTGGACATAGTAAAGTGCCCAGCAAACACGAATTGATGGACTTCCCAGGATGGGGGGTCACACAAGCGGTGCATGATTCTCCAATGAGGAAGGTCTAGCATTGCGGAGCGGCCGCCCCGAGGCCGCATACGTGAACCGCATGGCCGTGATACCTTACACTGCGGTGCTGTTGACCTGTCAAATATCGCTTTGCATGCGGCTATGACCGTTTTAAGTGAACAGGACACATATAATTGCCCCGGAGTTGCTTCCGGTAATTGAGTATCCGAATTCATTGTTTCTTTTTCTGTTTATATCGTCAATCGTTTTGTAGTGGGAGCACAAAAATCGACTTGGTCAGATGGGTACGCTCGCTCACTAGGCAATATGCATTACTGCAGAACGGACTCTGCGGCGTTGTCCGGCCGAGAACCACATTTATACCAAGATCAGTATGACATTGTATGATCGACAGAAATCTTTCGACATTCTAGACGCTACGATAAGATCCGTCAAGGACTAGTTAGTAGCCCCACGTTTCTTGGGGCCGAAGTGGGTTGCAGCGGAACCCCTTCGCGCGAATACTTTCAACACCTCGGGATCAGATCTCGGTAGCATCGTAAAAAATTGCCATATACCAGGTGACACCCGGTAGACAAAAAAAAATCAAACTAGCATAGATTGAAGGACTTGTATCATCTTTCCAGATGAACCAATACATATCCCGCTTGAACATTCCAGAAAATTAGCTCGTCAGGGTTTTGGCCCCAGCTAACAAAACAAGCTACTGATTTCCATCAGGGAATAACCTTTATAGTACCGATGCATTAATTCCAGCTCAACCCATCACTGTCCAGCACGAGCAACCTCGTTGGGTTGTGGATACATACCTAGTGGTTTCGGATCTACTCACCCTTTTGACATTCGCCACCATTCATTTCATGGTGGAGTCTGGTGTCCGCGTGTTCCGTTCGATGAAGTGCAACTTTACGTTTGCTTCTTGCGTGGAATCTATGAGATTATCGAATAGGGTATTGGCATGGCTGTTTGGAATGTGTTCATTCCATTCACAGAATAGGAAATGATTGACTGGGGAGATGTGATAAATATTCTGTGGGCAGAACCTGCCTAAGACGTGAAAAACTCTCCTGCATTGCCGAGTTTTTAGAACAACCCAACGCATCCTCTGTACTACTTATGCGCGACATTATCCGTTTTTATAATATTATAATAGATTGCCACGTGGGGAGGGTGCATAGCACAGTCCTTCAACGAATGAATCCACATGGACATACACACGAGTGGGCGTGTTGGGCACTCCAGTGCTGTGTATATAGACTCAATCATCCGCTTCTGCCCTCCTGGGCAACCATCTCGTCAGCCCTACAATAGTCTCTTTCCACTTCACTATACATGAGACATACTACTAGGACGCTACTACTCCCTCTCGCAATCTCCATTGCCACCACAACCTAGACGGAGAGCTCGTCTTGTTCATATCGAAACTATATGTTATACTTGGCGTAGCGGGTAGAGAAGCAACACATCCACTTTTTTCTCCAGTAGACACCACACACACACCAAACAATATGAAGATATCAACCTTTGCAGCAACGGTTGCATTGCTTAGCAGCAGTGTCAGGGCCTCTCCCGCTCCGCCGCCGCCGCCACCACCACAGCCTGAGGAGCAAACTCCGCTCGAATCGGATGCATTAGCCGATCAGGGTCTGCGTAACCTGAGATTGTTCCTAGATGCGCAGCGTGTGCAAACGGCGTGTGCAGATCCGCCTGGTCCTCCCGAACAAGATGCGCAGCAGTGCACGCTGGAGAATGCTGCTGTGAGAAGGGAATGGTAAGGCCACGTACTTGCGGGGTGGTGCAATGGCTAACGGATAGTAGGTCAGCTCTTTCGGAAAAGGAGAAGAAGGAATATATCGCTGCTGTGCAGTGTTTGTCGAGTAAGCCCTCGCAGACGCCATCTGAGCTTGCGCCCGGTGCGAAGACGAGGTATGACGACTTTGTAGCGACGCACATCAATCAGACATTATCTATTCATGGAACGGTACCGTCCCATTGATTCGTTTTCTATCAACTTCTTTTCTTTACTAATGCTCGCAGGGTAACTTTCTCACCTGGCACCGCTACTTCACGTGGGCGTACGAGCAAGCACTGAGGAATGAGTGCGGCTACACGGGATACCAACCCTACTACAACTGGCCAAAATGGGCCGACGACCCTGCACAATCCCCCCTCTTTGATGGCAGCGACACTTCCATCTCCGGCGATGGGGCCTTCGTCGCCGGTCGCAACGCTACCTGCATCCCTTCCCCCGCCGCTTGTAACATCATTCTACCTCCCGGGAATGGTGGAGGATGTATCAAATCGGGACCGTTCAAAGAGTATGTATCCTCCTCACCTACCCAAACATGAAAACTAATACTTCCCTTCCAAAGCTTCACCGTAAACCTCGGCCCCGTAGCCCCCACAGCCTCCAACATCTCCTCCAACCCGCTCCCCAACGGCCTAGGCTACAACCCGCGCTGTCTCCGGCGCGACATCTCAGTCAACGCCTCATCAACCTGGACGCCCGATCCCTCCGTAGTAGATCTTCTCCAACAAAGCTCTACCATCTCTGACTTTGCAAAAACCCTGCAAGGCGACTTCCCCGCCGGTTTCCTCGGCGTCCACACCGGCGGCCACTTCACCATCGGCGCGGACCCGGGAGGTGATTTGTTCGCTTCACCTGGCGATCCTGCATTCTACTTTCACCATGCGGCGATTGATCGCGCCTACTGGACGTGGCAGAACTTGGATGTTGAGAACAGGATGTATGTGGTTGGGGGTTCGTTGACGGTGAATAATATGCCACCGAGTCGGAATACGTCGTTGGAGGATGTGATTAGTTTGGGGTTTGTGGGCGTGCCGGATGTTACGATTAGGAATGTGAGTAGTACAATTGCAGGGCCGCTTTGTTATGTGTATGCGTAGGGCGAGTGACTGCGGTTAGGAAGAGTAGGGGCGAGGAATGGAATGGGTAATGTCTTTTTTTGTTCTAGTCAATAAGATTTAGATGTAATCATTTGAAAAACTGATCATGGCGAAGAAGGTGAAGAAATGGATTTCTCCGAGTTGTTTTGTCTACATCGCTGAAATCACAGCAGAAGCCGCGACATGATGATGTGAAACGGGAACATGTCATTCAGTTAAGCAGCGGAGTTGCAATCTATGCTGCTTTTACGGCAAAAATCTTGTACGATCCTATTCCAAGAGGTCAGTATATACTCTTCATTTCAGAAACTCCGCGGACACGACTTACCAGCCCATTCATTCAGATCCACATCCCTGAAATTCGTCTTAACATCCTGCACAACACCGCCATCTCCCTTGTCCGTCCCACAACATGCGCTGGCAGCACTCTTCTCTTCAACCTTGGCGGGTTTACAACACCCATCGCCTTCCTCTTCCTCAGTCTTCTCGACCGGCCCACAGCAAACACTTCCCATACTCTCCCCATCCTCAGTCCTCGTATACACATTCAAGTCAGTTTTCGCGTCCACCACCATCACATCCCCGAACCCCGCCTCACTCAACCACATCTCATAGTCCTCCTTCCTACTAGCACCCGCAACGCAACCCACATACAGCGCGACATCATTCTTCATTTGCTCCGGCAAATCCTTCTTGAGCAAGATGTCAGAAATCGCAACTCTCCCACCCGGCCTCAACAACCTGTACATCTCCTTGAACACGCTGTTTTTCTCAGCATGCGGCACGAGATTGATGACGCAATTCGAAATGATAACGTCCGCCGTCGCAGAAGGGAGCTGAATTTCGGTAATGAGCGAATACACGAACGAAACGATGTTGTCCTTGCCCGATTTCTCGGCGTTCCGTCGCGCTTTGGCAAGCATGTCTTCGTTCATATCGACGCCGATGACGCGCCCTGTCTCGCCGACTTTGTTGGTGGCTAGGAAACAGTCGAAGCCGGCACCGCTGCCTAAGTCGATGATCGTTTCGCCGGGCTGGAGGTGCGCGAGTGCGAGAGGGTTACCACAGCTTAGACCGAGATTGGAGTCTGCGGGGATGGAGGCGAGCTTGGGGGAGTGTCAGTTGTCGTTCCTTCTTACGAATTGAGGGTGTTTGAAAGATGTTGGACATGTTGGACGCACATCTTCAGCGCTGTAACCGAAGGCCTGGGCGACGGCATTGCCGTAGTTTGGATGGGACGGCGCCAGTGCGGTGGCCGTGTATCGGTCTTTGACGTTTTGGTATATGGTGGAGGGATCCATTGTGGAAGATATGTTTCACTGATTGTTTTCTTGTAAGCAATGTCTGCTATATCGAGGTGCGTAGTAGCTTGTTTGATAAAGCCCACAAAAAATATCTAAAGACAAAGACGACTGAGTGCAAGTATCAATTGCGAGATGGGTGTATTGATGGTTCAAATATAAAGTCGGGTACGCGATATGTCACCGTCCTCCCCACACGTTGTCATCCGTGGCAATACTGCAATGCTTACCTGTATCCAAATCAATCGATAATCAGCCCTCGGCCTCATAACACACGAACGATCTACAAAGGGTAGGATCCTTGGTGCCATCGCCACAATCCATTGCGGTGCATTTCCGAGATTCCGAGCCCACTGAGCTGGTTCCGAGACCGTCACACAATCAACCAATCACAAGACTCTCCCGCCTGATATGTCACCACCTCTCACGCGAAGTGTCTCACCCCAGGCAGACGATCATTGAAAGCTTAATTTTGCTTCTTCTCTCCGCCAACTCTTGTCTTTCAATTCTCACTTCTTCGAATTCACTAATTTTGTTTTCTTTTGGATTTGTTGTCCACTTCTGCAGAGCGTAGCGCGATTGATACCCCTCCACAAACACCGTCTTTTCCATCTATATCCGCACCACTCATCTACCACCTAAAGCGGAAGAATCTCCAATCAGACACCCGCAGATCATCCTTCTCACCAACAAAACTCCACAGAAGGAGAAACTCCCAACAACAACCACAACCCCGTAATCCAAGAATAAAAAGAGAGAGAGAGAGAGAGAAAAGAATAAAATTCCACAATGGCACCCAAACCATCCTCAACTCGGAGCAAACCACGCACCCTCCGAGCCCTTCCCTCCTCCCCCACAACCTCCACATGCTCACCGACAACCACCCCAACCACTTCTCCCTCATCCTCAGAACAGCACCATCCAGCACCCCGCACCACCACCAACCGCGGCAAACCCCGCGTCTCTGCCGAGCACACCCTCACCCGCGTGCGCGAGAACCAACGGCGCCACCGCGCCCGCCGCCGCGACTACATCAGCACCCTCGAAAGCAAGCTCGCGGAAACCGAACATCGACTCGCCGCTGCGTTGGCAGAAATCGAAGAGCTGAAACGGGAGCGGGATGGGTTGAGCGGGGGACGGGCGTTATTTTGTGATCACGAGGATGAAGATGGGACCGCGGTTAAAATTGTCGAGGGGGGAGGGATGGGGTATATCGAGGGAGAAGTGGTCGAGGATGTCGACATGATGCAAGACGCAGTACACAACACCCCAGAAGAAAACGAAGAAGAAGAAGATGTGCTGTATAGTGGTGGCAGCAGAGTGGAAGAAGGAGAAGACGAACTTTCCACCTCTCCAACGACTTCATCATACTCGATCCCGTCACCTCTTTCTTCTTCTTCCCCATATTCTTCGTCGTCCTCATCACCGTCGACATATCCCCCTTCTACAATCCCTTACTCCCCTTCCACATCCTCACCCTCATCACCATCCCTCCAACTCCACCT
This sequence comes from Periconia macrospinosa, assembly GCA_003073855.1. Lineage (NCBI taxonomy): Eukaryota > Fungi > Ascomycota > Dothideomycetes > Pleosporales > Periconiaceae > Periconia > Periconia macrospinosa. The sequence continues at coordinate 126,988 of KZ805405.1, forward strand.
CGCACCCCAAACCCTCCTCGCCCCACCATCACCATCACCACCACCACCCTACCCCCTCCCCGCATCCCCCTCCCTCCCGCTCCTCCTCCCCACCGGCCCACCCCCCTGCTGTCTAGACCTCCCTCTCCCATCCTCCCTCCAACCCCCATCCTCCTCCTCCTCGTCGCCGCGTGGCGCGCCTCTAACCCTCCTCCCCTCCACCACGCAACCATCCCCAGAATGCACCACCTGCCACACGCGGCCCGCGCCGCTACCCACGGAATCCACGACTCTCTGCGCGCAAGCGTACATTTTGATCCAGCAGCAGAATTTCCGCGGTATTGACGCGGCGACGATTCGGTTGTGGTTGTATCGTGGGTATAGGAGGGCGCGGAGGGAAGGGGAAGGGTGTAGGGTGGAGAATGGAGCGTTGTTTCGGTTGTTGGATTTTATTAGTGGGGTGTGAGAGAGTGTTGGGTTTTTTGCGCGGGAGGGGATGGGGGAAGGAGGGATGGGAGGGACGGGGGGAAGTGGGTTGGAAAGGTCTGGGTGGTCTTCTTCTTCCCTTTTTGCTTGTGTGTTTTGCAAGCGTTCAAAGCGAGTTTGCATTGTGTTTTTGGGAGGGAATAAGTATAGGGAGTACAGTACCTAAGTACCTAAGTTTCACAAATTCATCCACTGAAAAAGCAAGTCTGGCATATCTCCTTTTTTTTATTGTTTTTTTGTCAATGTATGGATGTTCCTAAAAACAAAGGTTGAACATTTCCTTTTTCCCTAATCACGCTATGCAGTATAAATACGCCTGGAATCCATGTCGAGAAGAAAAGGTCACCCATTTCACGTTCTGTAATTAAATTCGTGCGTCACAGTCGTAGCCTCGTTTCTGAAAGCGAAAGTCTCCCCATTACATTTGCAATCTTCATTTCGCTCATCTACCGCCCCATGCGGATGACGCCCGCCGCCACCAGTTTCTGGATCTTGGATCGGATTTCAGTGTTCTTGAGATGCTCTTGGAGTGCTGCAGGGTCATCCTTGGCTTGTTGCAGAATGCTCTGCATGATGGGGTCTTGAAGGATAGCAACAATCTATCATCTGGTCAGCTTGGTGTCACATGTATGAGTATTCGTGGATGTTAACTTACGTCAGGATCCCTCTGGATGCGCTCCATGGTCTGCTCCTCAGTCTCGCCCTCACGCGCCGAGTACTGCGCTTGCATAGCCTTCTGCTCTTGCTCTCGGATTTCCCGGGCGTTCTTACCCCCCTCGTCCGCGGCCATGGCCTCCGTGCACACATCGATACACTTGTTGTATTCCCTCATAGCGTAGTACGCCTGCGCCTTGCGAAGGTAGGCCCGGACGAACTTGGGGTCACGCTTGATAGCCTCGTCGCAATCAGTGATAGCTGAAGGGAACGAGAGAAGCTTGATGAAGCAGGCAGCCCTGTTGGAGTAGCCACGTGGGTCATCTGGTGCGCGCTTGATCATCTCCGTGTATGCCTCCACGGCAGCAGGCCAGTCAGCCTCCTTGAATTTGGTGTTTCCAAGCACACGAGCCTCCTCTGCCTTCTCAGGGTCGATATAGGCATTCTTTTCCGCCGTGATCTTTGCCTTCTCTGCGGCACGGAGCTTAGCGAGGACCTCTGGTGTCCGGTGCTCAGTCTGTGCCTTTTGGTAGTATAGAATGGCGTTGGCCAAGTCACCCTGCTTTTCGTAAGCCGAACCAATACGAGCAAAAGCCTTTGCAATGATCTTGAAATCGGCCAAAATCTCCCGGCCGTATTCGACAGCCTGTTGGCAAGCCTCGATACAGCCGGCATAGTCACCCTTTTCGAACTTGGCGGCACCGAGGTTGGTGAGGTACGTGATGTCCTTGTGGATCTCCCAAGCCTTGCTGTAGTGCTCAATGGCAGCATCGAACTGGCGCTTCTTATAGAACTCTGTGCCCTTTTTCTTCTCTTCATCGGCCTTGGCCTTGGCTTCCTTTGCAGCCTTCTCCTCCTCCGTCTCCTCTACAGGTTCCGGCTCCGGTTCAGGTTCCTTCTTAGACTCAGCCTTAGGTGCAGGCCTAGCGTCGGGCATCTCAACATCCTCCTCAGCCTCGGTAGCGGCACCAGCTTGCTGTGCGCCCGCTGGTGGCTGGCCGAATGACATATCGATTCCTAGCAGAACACTCAAAGCCTGCATGAGCCTCGGGTCTTGCATCGCCAATCCAATATCGTTGGGGTTCTTTTGTAGATTCTGAAGCTTGCGCATGAACTCGGCGTCCCCAAGCAACGACGCGGTTTTGGGGTTTGCGGCGAGCTTCTGTATCATCTGTGGGTCGTTGAAAAGGCCGCCCAGACCACCGGAGGGGTCACCGCCAATGCCATCTGCCTTTGCCTCGGCCTGAACAGCCCGCTGGACAGCTTCAAGGCCGGACTTGGCTTGTGCGTTGTTTGGGTCCAGCTTGAGGGCTTCCTCGAAAGCCTCAGTTGCTCCAACTGTACCCGATCAGTATTGGATTCAAGGTAAGAGACTTGGAATACATACCGAGATCACGAACTCCATGAAGAGCAGTTCCCTTGCGACCCCAGCCTTTGGACCAGTCAGGCTTGATCTCCACTACTTTGTTTGCATCATCGAGGGCCTTGGGGTAGTCTTTCAGCGAGGCGTAGGCGCCCGAGCGATTGGAGTATAGGACATGATTCGAAGGATCAAGCTCGATAGCCTGCGAAAACTTCTCGCTGTCACAACATTAGTGCGCATGTTCGATTGCAATTGGCATGCCTGGTCCCACACTCACATGGACTCCTCGAACTTCTTCTCGGCAAAGAGTTTGTTGCCTTCGGCTTTGAGCGCGTCAGCCATGGCGAAGTAATGTGCGGTTGAAAGGTAGAAGGGGTATCAGAAGAATTCGAGCACAGAGACTTGACGTGTAGGCGGAGGTGGTGGAGTGGTGAAATAAATCTACTGTCAAGCTTCTGGATGTTTCCACAGGCGGAGCTCTGGCAAAGCCCCACTCGCGGCCGAATCGAGGCAAGCGCGGCTTGACGCTAGGGCTGAAGGGCAACAGAGCAAACAGAACAGGGCGTTATCCATTCACGATTGACGACAGCAAACCTGTGCTTGGGTCTTTGTTAATTACCAGGGTAGATTGTCAGCATTTTCAGTATCGTCAGTCAGCAGGATATGGATAACTCATAAATTGCTACATCTCTCTACCTTTTTTTAACCACCCCACTACTCCAATCCGTGCTCCATATTACCCCTCCCCAAATCAAAAAACTAAGTTTCTCGATCCATCATGTATAGAGGATTACCTCCAGGGGTGGAACCGGGAGACTTTGTAAGAGTCAAACGAGACGAGCCGAGGAATCTACTAAAGGCTGACAAAATCACTGTCCGAAACCTGCAAGTTGTTGCAAATGCTGGAGTCGATGTCTGGGGTCGACAGAAGAAACAACGCGCGTTGATCACTGCCACAGTGTTCCTAGCAAAGCCTTTCGATACTGCGGCTCGGGCAGACTCGCTAGACAATAGTACCATTCATTACGGGATACTCAGCAAAGATCTACTACAAGCCATTGCGGACAAGGAGTCTGAATGGATGTCCACGTCCGACTTTACAAGCCATCTCTTTTCGCAAATCACCACGACAGCAATAGCTAGCCAGACTATTCTCGCTGCGTTCGAAGTCGACACCTTCTACTTGAAAGGAAGCATGTTTGGGGATGGCGTGGGGTACAGGGAAAGCACGACTCAGTTCTCGAATGGAGTAGAGGAACTCTACTTTCGCAATCTCAGAATCCCCTGCATCATTGGCGTCAACCCGAACGAGCGGCTGCAAAAACAACCAGTGGTTGTCAATCTCTGGATCGAAAAAGTGAAGAAGGAACGTATCGACGACTATCCCAAGCTGGAGACTGCAGTGGTCAACGTACGTGAACAAACTGGTTTGCAGAGGACAATCCCAAGCTAACATGCACCAGACGATTGCGAATTCAGAGTTTGAAACGCTTGAAGCTCTATCGACCAAAGTGGTGGAAGATCTGCAAAAGAACTACTTCACTTCAGATGACGCCGGGTCCAGCATCAGATTACGGGTGGAAAAGCCTCTAGCGGTACCCTTTGCAGATGCGCCTGTCATTGAGATCCTCCGCGCCGCGGTGCCGTAAAGAGATGACGAGAAGGAAAGATATTGATCTGTTATCGTCGCCATTTCCGTGCAGACAGGGAGTTGTTACAGCTGAGAGCAAAGATAGGTAGAAAAACAATCAAGAGGGTGCATAGCCAACATATGAAGCCGAGAGGTGTTTACAAGGTTCCGACGCCTATCATGTCGTCGGAAATAGCAGCGGCGTATTGTTCCTGAATGCGTTGAGGAGCCGCAGCCGTGGGATGGATGGTGGAGGACAGCCACGGGAAGTTTGTGCAGATGTGTGGAGATGAATCACGACCATGTGCTGTGTAGCCGCTGTCAGGCTAGCCTGCTTCTGGCAGCTTGACCCCCACATAACTTAGTCCAAAGCAAGCTGCGTGGGCCACACTGTCCGTGGAGGGGACGCCACTACAATACTCAATTGTGGCGTCCATATGACGGGTCGATGTTGTGCTTTTTATTTTTACTTTTCGCATCCCCGTTCGCTCAACACGGTCGAACGGAACCCTGCATCGATGGTGCACATCATCTTGATAGGAGCAAAGTTTTTTTTTTATTGTTGGGCTTGATATTGATAACGCGGCTGAGGCCAGACAGGCCGGAGCAGAGTAGGGGCAGTAATGGAGGGTTGCAAAGGCGATGGTTATGGGCCACCTAGAATCTTGACCGCCCTCTGATCCTTGTCTGCGGCTTGCCTTTCCGAGCTAGGCATAGGCGAGGGACGTGAGGCGGATAGGATAGTGGCATAGCGGATAGCGGATAACTTAGTGGATAGTGGATGCACTGGATGGTTGCTGTGCGGAGGCGGACGAGGGGGCGCTTTTGTGTTAGATAAATTTGCATCCCGAGGGAGCTATGACCACGGACCCTCAACAACATTTTGTGCAGAGCAGAGCAGAGCAGAGCAGGCTGTACAGTAACTAGCAACGCTGCGCTGCTTTTGGTGTTGAGAGAGGGAGGAATTGCCACTGGCCGCTACCATGGCGACTATACATGAATGGGGCGCTCCTACTCGTTGATGGACAACATTGGAGGGGGAGGGGAAGCTAGGAGGGGCATGGATTGACGCAGTTGCGTCAGGCAGAAAGCTCAACGTTTGACCGTACCGTACCGTCAGTCTGTGATGTGTGTATGGAAATGGCATTGCATCACGTTGCATCAGGAGAGTTGAGTTAAATCGAAATCATGCGGCCACGGGCGGCGACGGCGTTATTCTTATTCTCCCCTGTACTAGGTATGTACGCCTCTGGCTGGCTGAGGCTGTAGGCTATAGCCTGTGGGTGCCATAACTGTCACAATGATACACATGTGCTGTATACACACACATGTACATCTACCTAAGTACATAGTTACATATCTGTACATGATACATACCTACATAATCATCTCATCCAACCTGTTTTCTCCGAGGCACAATAAGTAAACATCCAATCTCCTACGGTAATACTAATACCAAAGTACATGTACCGTCGCATAGTTTTAGTAGCACCCTCCAGAAACCTCACACAAGCAACCACACAATTCTTTGGGCGACGAGCACCAAGTACATCAACATCAATTGATTCCTCCTCGTCGGTTCGTTCAGCTTCAGGTTCAGCTTCAGCTTCAGGCCCCTGAGGATTCGCATTGGCTCTCCAGTTGGCACCGCCTTTGCTTCGCTTTGCAATCGCTGCACACCGCCAGCCAGCCAGCCAGTCGCTCCTCCGCGTCTACTCTCCTTGCTAGGTGGCAGCACGTTCTCGGTTTGCCCCACGGCGCTCGGACCACCCATTTATTCAAGTACCCACCCCGTCCGTCTCTCACTTACAAGAACGACGTGATCCTCTCCCTCCGTCGTTATCTTCCTCGCTTTTTCTCCCTTCACCTACTCCTTCTCCCCATCCCCTCCTCTCCCAATCTCCCATTCACCCAACATGGCTTCCCGCGCCATTCCCTCGCATTTAAAGCCCACTGGCGGCGGCAACTCTGAAGCCCCGCGCCATCACGGCAAATCTCAATCACACATGGTAAGTTCTACTGCCTTTTGTTCCCCCTGAATGCCCTTTCCCTGCCAATCATCCCCTTTGCACTTCCCTTTCCCCATCGGAAGGACCCCATGTTTGCCAGCATGAGATCCTACCCCGAAAACCCCTCCCTGGAAGCTTCTGTGGTGGTGTTTGAAGAAGGCGCAGGCGACATCGAGGGGAACATCTGTCGTCGCCAGCAATGGCAGCTTGCACGCGCACAAGCATATACCTCTGCACCATCAGACCAGCGTCTCTACAACTCTCAATTGGCCGTTTTTTTCTGCTGCGTCAAACATGGGCCAGACACCAGCAGTTGGGCCGGCTCAAACGAGCTCCATCTGCGAGCCTCTGAGGCCGCATGCCCGCAACTTCGCCAGAACTAACACGGCAATCCAACAGGCTTTCGAGAACACCTCGACCAATGTTGCGGCCTCGCAGATGCGCAACTCCTTGAACAAGCTCGTGGATTCGGTCTCAGACCCCGTCGAGAAGAAGGTACGTAATTCCTCTTCTGCTCCCGCTCCTAGATCCGCCAGCACAGGGGAGCTCGCAAAGCAAGAGCAAACCCCATCTCGCTTCTGTGTATTCCCCTGTAGCTGGCGGAGACGAAGGATTGGAGGGCAATCCTGCATTCAGAGCTGACCAAGCACAGCGTATCGAGACCGAGATGGACAACTTCTTCGCTCTCTTCCGACGATACCTGAACGACAAGGCCAAGGGCAATGTCATTGACTGGAACCGCATTGCTCCTCCCAAGGCCGAGCAGGTTGTCAACTACGATGATTTGGCCAACTCCGAGGCCGTCGAATACCTCAACAAGCTCGCAGTCGTCAAGCTCAACGGTGGTCTCGGTACCTCCATGGGTTGCGTTGGTCCCAAGTCGGTCATTGAGGTCCGTGACGGCATGTCCTTCTTGGACTTGTCTGTCCGCCAGATCGAATACCTCAACCGCACATACGATGTCAACGTGCCTTTTGTCCTCATGAACTCGTTCAACACCGACTCCGACACGGCTAGCATCATCAAGAAGTACGAGGGCCACAACATCGACATCATGACCTTCAACCAGTCCAAATACCCCCGTGTGCTCAAGGACTCGTTGCTCCCTGCACCCAAGTCTGCCGATTCAGACATTACCAACTGGTACCCTCCAGGCCACGGTGACGTCTTTGAGTCTCTCTACAACTCTGGCATTCTTGATAAGCTCATTGACCGCGGCATTGAGATTCTCTTCCTCTCCAACGCCGACAACTTAGGCGCTGTCGTCGATCTCCGCATCCTCCAGCACATGGTCGACTCCAACTCGGAGTACATCATGGAGTTGACCGACAAGACCAAGGCTGACGTCAAGGGTGGTACCATCATCGACTACGAGGGCTCTGTCCGTCTTCTCGAAATTGCCCAAGTGCCCAAGGAGCACGTCAACGAGTTCAAGTCGATTAAGAAGTTCAAGTACTTCAACACGAACAACATCTGGATGAACTTGAAGGCCGTCAAGCGTGTCGTCGAGAACAACGAACTGGCCATGGAGATTATCCCCAACGGCAAGTCTATCCCGGCTGACAAGAAGGGCGAGGCCGATGTGTCTGTCCTCCAGCTCGAGACGGCTGTCGGTGCAGCTATCCGCCACTTCAAGAACGCACACGGTGTCAATGTGCCGCGACGACGTTTCTTGCCGGTCAAGACTTGCTCCGACCTCATGCTCGTCAAGTCGGACTTGTACACTCTCCAACACGGTCAGCTAGTCATTGACCCCAACCGTTTCGGCCCCGCTCCCTTGATCAAGCTCGGCAGCGACTTCAAGAAGGTTTCGAGCTTCCAGTCCCGGATCCCCTCGATCCCCAAGATTGTCGAGCTGGATCATCTGACCATTACTGGTCCTGTCAACCTGGGCCGCGGTGTGACGCTCAAGGGTACTGTCATCATCGTCGCCACCGAGGGCCAGACGATTGATATCCCGCCGGGCTCCATCCTCGAGAACGTGGTTGTCCAAGGTTCGCTCAGGTTGCTGGAGCACTAAATGGTTCCCGTATTGTGGACGAGCACTAAAAGATTCACGCATTGTGAAGGTAGTCACTTTCTGCAGGCATTGCTTTCGGTGTTGGAGGTTCGCGAGGGCTTATTCGTGGATAATGGAATTACATGCTTCCTGTAGTTAGCCAAGGGGACTCAAAAGAGCGCGCAGCGGTCTGCGTTCTCATCAAGGATATAGATTGGTAATGAACGACACGTCTATCACGACTGTACAAATGTGTTTTGCTTCACGGCTTCCATGTCCATGTGTGAGTTGACGGGGTTGTTGATGGTACAGGCGTTGGGTGCCTTGGTGCCTAAAAGTTGCCTGGTCGCTCGCTTCAGCCTCTGCTCATTCAGCCTTGGCTTCTAAGGTTGGATGCAAAGTCGCGAGATACAAAGCGTACATGGTAAGTCAGTACAGGGATAATTTCTTGGTGATGTCAGTGCTAGCTCAAGCTATTCCGTTAGGATACGTAGTGGTGACCCGCCAGCCACTTCCCAGCCCGATTACGTTCAGCGCTGTACAGCTGTGCGAACAACATTCAAGGCGCAGTCAGCAGGGCCCTGCTGCTGCAATAGCAATGCGCCAGGCCAGGATTCGTCTTTCCATTTATTGACACTGGCGCCTGGTTTCCCTTCCTTGGTTTTGTTTGTTTGCATTTGTTGAAGCATAATTTAGTACTTTCATTTACAATAATAACTACCAGGCTGCGCGCTCCCCTGGGCGGTGGTTCCCCTCCAACCCCGCTCACCTCCGCGTCTCACCGCAAGTCAGTGTAACCCGATCAACACCCAATCGTCCCGAAGCAACATCACCATCCCATCAACACTGATCAATCGGAGCAAAAAGCGAGATTGGATCGCTACTATCGGACGATACATGGAATCGGAGACAAAAGAGCTGCGTTTTTCTTAGCCGTATTGCTATTGGAGGTACATTGGACGTCGCGAAATGGCGCCCGACGTGAAAGACCAGAAAGCGCAGGAACAGGCGAATGACGAGGCCGCGCACAGGGAAGCATATGAATACTGGGGCTATCTAATCAGGGAGGATAAATGCGGCACCGACATTTTCAACAGACTTCTGGAGGGCATTGCTGAGGTTGTTGTGAGTGTACACTACCATTGCGGCCCAAGACCAATAGCCAAGTTTCTGATCGCACCACCCTACAGAGCAAAAGGTTCGAACCAGCCCAGGAATGTCCCGACCTTACCCCTCAACGACTTGCGGCTTTTTACCGCGCCGTCGGCGGCAACTACGACGTCCTATTCATCGAAACCCCGTCCTCGGACATCTCCTTCATCTACCGCTCGCTTGGTGCCTTCCACTCCCTTCAACCGGCTCCCGACGATGACGGCTACTCGTGTCCTACCGTTCCCGCGTTGAAGAAAAAGGGCTTCGTTGCTTGGCAGACGATACAACTCCTCCTCGGCCCTGAGGAACATGTTCCATTCCTGCAAAACGCCGTCAAGCAGTTTGATATCACAGATCCGCATACGGGCAACTTGTTTCCCAAGATTTTGCCCAAGGAATGTCTACCTCAAGAACCAGATGATGCCATGGAAGCTTGGTACGAGACAGTTGCGGCGCGATTGAAGAGGGAAGCCGAAGATGATGCTGCAAACAAGGAGAAAAAAAGCAATCCTCGAGTTCACGTCAACATCGATGAGCATGCACCCCGCACATCGAGCGACATGTCGGACGATGGAGCCCCGGGTCAAGGATATGCGGCGGCATCTTACTTTGCTGATCCATTCTATCGCAAAAGGAATCGCCGGCCGCCCATAGCACGTCACATCTCGAAGGAGGCACGTGAAGCAAGGAGATATGAGGAGGAAAAGGAGAACAGAGGACGGCTGATCAACAGCGTACGACATATGCTTAATCCTTTTAGTAGCCGGGACAGATCACGGGATAGGAGAAAAAGTCATCCAGCCAGTGGTCGTTATGACCCCGCGCATGATGGCTACTCGGATGAGGACGACAATGACATGACCCCTATGGCTTCTCAGCCTCCGCATATCCCAAGATATACACACACTCACGGGTATCCCGTCTCGCACAAACGCCCACACCCTCCCCGAAGGGAAAGCTCCATTTCATCTACAGACTCAGCCTCCGACTCAGACGGTCCATCTAACCGACGGCGGGCCCCAGCCCCAGGAGCAAGCCCCGGAGTTCGTCGCCGACGCTCACACGACGACCCAAGAGATTACTTTTCTACATACTACGACGATCGCGACCGGCGCTACTCCCACGACGTGTCCTCTTCTTCCTCATTCGGCGGCGGTCTTCCCTTAGGACCCGATGCTGTAGGCTCAGGCCCCAACGGCCGCAAAAACGATCCCTCTCATCCCCCCGTCTACGGCCCTACCAAAGGTCCCATCTTCGCGACGCACGTAGCCCACATGCAACCGCACGTCGCACACCACACCTACTACAGCCCCTCCCCATCCTTAACTCCCGAACGCCGCCCATCAATGAACCCTGGTGGCGCTCCTATGCGCTCGAGCTATCGAGGCTCACCTGCGGCTAACGGCATGCGATATTCCGCCCCTCCTCCACCCGCGCCAGCCCCTCCCCCTCCTCCCGCACCAGTGCCCCCACCCCCCGATATCCACGAACCACCCTACCTACGGGACCGAGACCGGGAACGTGACCGCGCCCGAGACCGAGATCGCGAACGTGACCGCGACCGCGACCGCGAATACCCCCGCGAACGCGACCTGTCGCCGTACTCCCCGCTCAGCGGCGCAGGGAACACGCGCCACCACCGCCGACGCTCCGAAGATCTACCGCCCCGCGAGCGCGACCGCGATGGCGGCAGAACAGCACGAAGTCACGAGAGAGTACGCGACGAGTGGGATCAGAGGGTTACCGGGAGTCGCCGGGGGAGTCGCGAACCGAGTTTGAGTCGGAGTCGCTCGGATGGGAGGGACAGGGAGCGAGAGAGTGGGAGTGGAAGTGGAAGTGGAAGGAGGCATAGGTATATGTCTTCTGCTTCTTCTGCTTCGGGTGTTGAGGGCGGCGTTGGGGGGAGATGGTATCCTGTTGATGCGCCTTGGAGGTAGGTAGGTAGGTATTTGGGATGGGGGTTGTTTGTAGGTTATTTTAATTTTGTTCTTTTTTTTTTGTTTTTGGTCTTTCTATTGGTATGGTTAGGAGGACTGTTGAGGGATTGATTAGGAGTTTTTTAGTCTTCGGGGGGGGGGGGGGGTCTTTTTTTTTAAGGGAATCTGATTATCTTCCCTTCTTTTCTCTCTCCATATCTCTTCTCTCTATTTCTCTCTCTGATATTTTTTTATATCATTTTCTCTCTCATATCTTTTCATATTTCTTCGTCTATCTATTCTTTTTTCTCTTTTTTCCCTTTTCCCTTTTATTTACGGCCGGTCATACAAAGACACACACACACATACATCCTTATCAATACGTTTCTTCCTCTCCTCTCTTCTTCCCCTCTCACTCTCACTCTACTCTCCCTCGCGCCCGCGCCCGCGCCCGTGCGCGCACTCGTTTCTACAAAACCCAACATGACACCTACATACCTACCTACCTTACCTCCTCTAATCTTTCTAATATCTATGTTCCTATCTATCCGCTATTATCTACTATTTATAATACTTAAGTAGATAGATAATATTAATACATTCTTATAATAAAATAAATAACTAAATCTTATTTCTAAACGCTCAGTTATATAAATATAATCTCTAGTTATTTACCTAGATACCTAATATCAGCCTAGGCTACTAGAGTTAACTTACTCGTACTAGATGCGTAAAGGCGCTTTTAATTTAGTGTTTTAGTAGGCACCAGTGCGTCGTGTTTCAATCCTATCGAGGTATGTACATACATATCCAGCCCAATTAATCAATCAATCAAGCATCCACCTTCCCCCATCCCCCTTTAACCCATCCCTCTTCTTCATCTCCCTCTTCTACATAATTTAAAAGTCTGTAGCTGTTGGTCTCACAGGTGCGCGCAAAGCGTAGGGGTAACTGGTTGGTATATTTCATTGATGTCTGTCTTCTTCTCTCCCCGAGCTACCTGCGTGAAGATGAAGAATTCCCCTCATCACGTGATCCCTCGTTTCATAACAGTTTCATGGTGGCCAGCCACCAGGTCACGTGCCTCCATCCGAGAGACCATTCACTGCCTTCATCCAAGCAGTTCCTCTCCGGTACACCCTGTCGTATGATTCCTGAATGGATTGACTAAATAGACGAACGTGTGAATAGAGCTCCGTTCCGTTGGACGAATATCCCAACACTGGCAGTTCTTTCTTTGTCAAGAGGCCGTAGTATTTATT